>CAAKHG010011562.1:7913-33146 GCA_901007715.1 Dactylopterus volitans | reverse complement strand
GGGGGGGGGGGGGGGGGGGGGGGGGGGGGGATCAGTGGGTTAGAACCACCAACGCAAGCACGTAGGAAAGCTGGCAAACGCCACGTACAACAACAAGGCCTTGAGAGCGGAGACGTGCGTCACCGAAAGTTAGTTTCGCAGTTCAAAAGTTTAAACAACGTACAGTACGAGGTTACTGCTGAGCAAGGAAAGCCGAATTGAATATGAAATTAAAGGCCCCGGGGTTTCCGTCAGCGTAACTATGAATGGAAAGAGAGAAAGTCTCGATCGGAATATTGATTTCGCTATTCTGTTGGCTTGATAAATATGAACCTAGCACTAGCAACAACAACAAAAAGACAAAATCACATTCCTTTCATAAATAATATTCATAAATATTTTGTAGAGTTTAGAAAGCATTCTCATTAGCGTTGGTGTTCGGAGAGAGGGTGAAGGTTGAAAAGACCTAAGAGGAAAAAATAAAAAATAAAAAAAACTGGGGGGAAAAAAATCAGACAGCCGGCACATCTCGGGCTCATGACCTATTGCTTTTGCTTAATTCACACAAAGAAAGTGTAAATCGGCACAACGTGGGTTTATGATACTTTTTTTTTTTTTTTTGGCCAACACATATGACGTACTGGTTCTTCCACTGGCAGCAGAAACAGTGTCATTTCCCTCCATGAATCGCCAGATGTTCGCACATGTGCAGTGCTGGTACGGATGAAGCAAAGAGGATAGATGCTACATGTGTGAATTATAGAGATTACAATTTTCTCGGCCAGTTCTTCCGACATGTCTGACCTGCCGGTTACAAATCTGGGTTTTCGCTCTCTTGACAGCTTTGGCTGCTTTACGAGAGAGAGAGAGAGAGATTATTCAGACATTTTGACAAGAGCACTTTGCCACTTCCAGGCCAAAGAAAGCTCCTCGCACTGCTCCCCTGCGTTTTTGCATTTCTAATCTCGCCATTTCATCACAGCAGCATCAGTCTTCGTTTAACTCAGTGAGACGACCCACGCGCATGTTGCTCAGGTTTCTGTCGCATTAACTTGAGACACTGTACCTTTCTTTAAGTGGAGCCATGGTCTGACTTGGGATTTCGGGGACGGGACGGTGCCTCAGCCGGTAGGAGCGAGTTAGTCGTGGACCCGCGGGAGCCTCAGAACTCGTCTGCAGCCCGTAGATGGCGTTCTCCACCATCTCGCCCTGGAAACCCCCTTGGTCCTCGCTCGGGGCTGGGTGAGGGAGCTCAGCGGGGCAAGGGACGGAGTCGTTGCTAGACGCCAACGGGTCCTCTGGGGAAAGCTCCCAGTCTGAGGGAATTTCAGATATGGAGAGGGACTCGCTGCTGCTACTGGAGAAGGACACAGAGGCACGGAGGCTGGCTTGCTCATGCTGGGGTTTCTGGACGTGCGGGGGATTGCGCGAGGCCGGTCGAGGCCCGCGGAGGCTCCTGCTCTCTGGGTTGTCCTCAACGTCAGTTCCCAGGCCCGACTTTGGAGGCAGAGTCTGACTCCCTTCGAAATTATAATCCCTCCCTGCGTTTGACTGGTGGCGCTGACATAAAGTTCCACTCTTCTTGTCCTCCATAAAGATGCTTCTCGGATAAAGCGCAGGCTTCCTCCGGCCGCGACCGTTCCCAGCCCCGCCGGCCTCCTCATCTCTCTCTCCTCCATCCTGCATCTTCACATCCAGTGCCTCCAAGCTCCGGAGAATGCGTCTACGGTGGCCTGTTGGTAACACCTTGAGCTCCAGGAGGCGTTCGTCTGTGAGATCTTTGCAGTCCTCCAGGGCTCTGTAACCGCCCTGATGGAAACATGATGTGTACTGGGACAGACGGAGGGTACGTAGCCAGTCCTCGATCTCATGGCTCGGCTCCGGGGGTTCCAACATGATGCTCTAATGCCACATCGGGAAGGAACTTGATGAATGTCAGGAAATTCAGAGGAGATACAGCTTTAGCCTGTGCGCACAAAAACAGGTAAAAAAAAAAAAGAGAAAAAAAAAGACAGATGCAGTAAATTATGTGTTGTCAAATTGTCTCTTTTGAATTTATGTGCATAAGCCCTCTGTTTATCTAAAGTGGATATTGATTTTGTCTTGGAGGGAAAGGTTCGGCAGGTGAAAAATTGAAGGGATGGATATTACTTCATGCATTACTTTAGTGGCATTAATCAGTGACGGCTGCGAAAACAACGAAATCAATACCACTCTCAAATCCGTGTATTATATATGGGGCTACATGAAAAAGTGAGATAGCTTAGCATGAAAGCAGGGGTAAACTGTTAGCTAAAACAGCTGGCTCTGCTTAAAAAAAAAAAAAAAAAAGTCACCTACCAGCAGTGCTAAAGCGACACGTGTGAATGTGGTTGATTATTACGAAGTGGAAGCAGCTCAGCTCGCCGTTTACCCTTGCTGGAAGCCTTCTTGCTAGCTTAACTTAAAAACCTCCTCGCTGTGCATCGGCGACACCTTGCCATGTTCACTTCTCCTCTGTTGGGTGTCAGGCTCGTGCTGCTCGGGGGGGTGGGGGGTGGGTGCGTGGGTGCGTGTGTACACGTTTGCATGGGCGGTGTAAGATAACCCAACGAGAACAGAAACAGGCCGCAACGCAGAAGTTTGCGCTTGAACCGAGTGCAAACTATGAGGCATCGCGCGATCTGACTGGGGAGAAGAAATAAAAAGATGACAACTGATCACTATGTCAGGCTGACGCCAGTGTCTTTTTTTTTTTTTTTTAAATATCCCTTTGCTTTCTCAGCACTGAGCACGCAGGGGCAAAGTTCAGGTCGAGAATGAAGTCCTCATTTTTTTTTTTATGGTATCGGAGAGCGCGGACATCCTGCGAAACACCATTATGGGCTGGATGAGAGAAGTCGTGAGCCGCCGCTGCACCACAACTGATGTCAGAGCCCTGTGAGGGTGGAGATCAATCGCAGGCGGCGGGGGAAAGAAAAAGAACTTCACAATATGGAAAGCAAAAGCCTTCACATGCCAGACATGCCCTGGAATGTATAACACTCAAAACAGCTCGCTGAGCCACACAGCCACTGATCAAGGCACTCTGGTGGGGGGAGAGGGAGGGGGAGACAAAACTGTGCCTGAAAGCATGGCTGCCCACACACAGGTGAGGCTGTGTGTGTGTGTGCGTGCGTGTCTCACAGTCCCACCCGCCCGCAGTCACTTCTGCAGAAGAGTTCCGCACGCAGCGCGCGGAGTGAGTCACCTGCAAGCACGCCCATGCACGCACAACACACACCCACCTCAAACATTTTTTTTCTCCGCACATCCAAGCGCACAGCCAACGCCGAGCAAAGTCCACAGCGCCGAGTCCCCTTCCTGGTTGGAGGGAGACACCTGGACGCTCCGCTCAGCTCCACTGACCAAAACAGGCATGTCGGTAAATCGAATAAATCGTAAAATAAAATAAAATAAAATAAGGGGGTGGTGTGGGGAACCCGCCTGCAGTTTGAGAACTTTGCAAAGTTGCGAATCTGCGGGCTGAATCAAAGAGGTCGTGTTCGCGTGTCAGCAGCATTGTTTATTGCCCCGCTTTCCAGGAGAGGGGCGGGGGAGAGGGGGGTGGCTGGGGGCGCGCCTGAAAAAAAAAATCCTTTTGAAGATGGCAAAACCTTTTAAATCTATAACTCGAATTTTTTTTTTTTTTATACCAGCGACACGAGACGTGCTCGTAATGCACAAAACTAGGAACATGACGAGAAACGCCGCGTAAAGTGACGCAACCCCCCCAAAAAAACCGCACACACGTACACCCGCACGCACCTGAACCGAGCATCCCGCTCTCGCCACGCAGCTCCTGACGTAAACGAACGCGGGTCGAACTTTCCGCGCTGACGTCAACGCGCCGGTCAACTTCCGAAACTCACCTGCCGCGCTCAGGACGGCGGGGCGCGCATCGCATCGCATCGCCCGCACGCGTTTGCGCTCGAATTTTGCCGCTCCGGAGTCCTTCGCGGCGCGCGCGTTTGACACTCGTCCGCTTCCGTCCGCTGAGGCGTTCAAGTGCGGCGGAGCTCCACGCCCACTCGGCGAGGAGTTCAAAGCCGGTAGGTTTTTTTTTTTTGCCGTTTCTCAGTACCTGTTTCACCCTCACCTCCCCGCCCCCTTCCTCTCCTCCTCAGTGAGGACGACTCGACGTTGGCTGACGCGCTGCCGACGCCGAGAACAGCACCTTTGTTAAAACAAAACAAAAAAAACCTCATCAGGTCGCTGCTTATCGGCGCAGAGATCGGTCGCGCTTCGAGCTGATGTTGTTGTAGGGAAACCCGCGTTTTCCACGACGGACGGTGAACGCAGCAGCGCAGCGCAGCGGAGGCGCGCCGCGCTGCGTCTCCCGGGAGAAGCTGCGTGTCGCGGCTTGACGGAGAGGCCGTCAAGCCGCGGGCCACATATTCAGCGCAGATAGGAATGCGGCCCGCTGACTGCCTGGCACACTCACACACGCCAGTCCCGAAGAACCCAAGCATTAGCACTATTATTATCTCCACCTACCGCTGTTTACTGTGACGTGTATGGGTGCAGCACCGGATTCCTCTTGAATGGAGGGCTGTTTTTTTTTGGCATTGGACTCGATAATAATGCAAAAAAGTGTAAACATACATTTGTAGCATTATATATATCAGACAAAAGGGGTGAAACACCCTAATATGCGTGTTGTTTTATGAAAAGTGGACATGTGATGTGCGCTGGCTGATGCCGGTGGGGGAAGAATCAAGCAAACAGGCCAAATAGTGCAGCTCAACCTTATAAGACCTACCTTTAACTCTCATTAACACTGATAATGTAGACTATTAAAATGCTCCTGAAACTAAAGTCTTTCTCACTTTTGCCATGTTAGGGTATGTGGCCTGGACTCCAAAAACTCATTTATTGCCAAAAAGCCTCTTGAGTTATAGTGTAATATGTAATAGCCCATCTGTTTCTATTAATTGTCCTGTTTTTCACTTTATTCTCATCAGTGAATACACCATTATATTAACTGTCCCCTTGACTTTATTGAACAGCGCAATCGAGCTTGGCTTGACAAATCTGACTCATGGCGTGGATTTCCCAGCCTTTCGAACTTTTACATACAGGAACAGGAATTATGGCGCCATCATCTGGCCAAATGGCAGTCATGCCTCTTATGAACCTGATGCTCGTCCTTTCCGGCAACTGGGCCAAGCTTCATGTCTGTGGCTTGCAGCAGTCGGAGCGATGATCATCGGCAGTAATAAACCGGATTTGAAAAGCGAAGATAAAAAAAAAGTAGTGATAATAATTAAAACAAAATAGCTGCAGTATGCACGGTCGGCCACACGATGGCGACAGAGTACTCCAGATCTCCGGCTCCAGCAACTGCAGAGCAAAAAGGGGTAAAATACTGTAATGCATCCTCAAATACAGGTACAATAAATTCGATGATGGCTTCATTCCATTTAGCTTGAGCAGAGTGGGACTGCGCATGCATGGCTTGGTGGGGCACAGACTAACACCATTTGTATCCTGGGACCAACCATTTGCAGTGGCATGCAAGGGTTTGCGCGGGGGGAATAACATTTTTTTCTTCCTGAAAATTCAGAAATATTGAACCAAAGGGTTTCACAAATGCACATTCATAAGTGATTTTCATCGGGTTTGTACTCAGAGCTCCGGATTTCAGGCAGCAACCGCTCAAGCCCTTTGCCAGTCCATTCAATTTAGCCATTTCAGGACTGAATTAATATTAGTCGGGGGGGGGGGGGGTTCCACAAAGATACCAACAAATATATTCGCACTCTTATTGCCTAAAGGCCAGTTTTTAAATCCATCAAAACTGTAAGGCTTAGGCTACAAATCAGGACTCTTCAATGTGAAACACTCCACAGCCGTCATGGGCTTTCTTCATCGTCAAACAGGTGGAACTTTATAGTTTTTAAAGTGATTGTGTTCACAGGTACAATATACGCAATGTGCCGAGCAGCTGTGTCCGCATGGTTCAGGAGTGGCTGACGTATGGAGACGTGAGGACGCAGCGGCTGTAAAACGAGTGGCAGAAGAAGAGGAGCGACGAGAAGTCTTGAGGACGGCACTTTCGTCTCCCTTGTGAATTGTCATCTGTGTTGCTTCTCCTTTGTCCCCCCTCGCCATGCTCCCGGGGCGGAGGGGGGGGGTCGCCTTGGCAACGTGTTTTATCGCCGGAGGCCTCGTAAATGCAGCGTTGGCTCCTGTAAACTTGGATGGTCGTACACAGAAGCAGTCAAAGTCAAGGACACAGAATAGATGGCGGGGCGGGGGGCTTCAGCCATGAAAAGGAGGCAGACAGCGTGTGTTTGTAGGGGGAAATCTGACGCTCGCCATCATTTTGCGCAAGAGGCGAGTCGCTTTCGCCACACAGAGAGGAGAGGCCTCCGGACTGGACTTGACCGCCTCCGATCCGGTCGTGTTTTTCCAGGCCAGCATGGACGGCAAACGGCGTCTCAGCGAGCAGACGGAGGAGCCAGGGAGCCTCCACGGGGAGAGTAAGGAGGACGGTCTCCTCAACTCGCTGACTCAAACTATCCGGGGGCTGGAAGCTGTCAGACGCAGCAGACGCCGCGGCGATGGAGCGGCGGGTGGGCGGAGGTGCACCGCGGGAGAGGAAGGAGCTGCTGCTGCTGCTGCTGCTGAGGAAGAGGAGGAGAACGAGTGCAAGCGGAAAGCCCTGCGAGTGCTGAGGGAGCTGAGGGCCACGCATTCGAACAGGGCGGCCGCGTGGAGGGGAGCCCTGCGAGAGTGGGCTGGCATTCTTGCGTCTCCGCACGGGGGCGCTGATCAGCGGCACGCGTCTACCACAGGTACGGGAAGCGACGCGGCCACGTTCCGTGAGGAACCGGAGGTGGAAAACACACATGCGATGCAGGCACAGCAGCTGAGACCGCAGGTGTATGAAGTCTTTGGAGCGTCTGAATTGCAAGCGATTAAATGAGATGCCATTTAACTGTAAGCAAGAAAGTTAGTGTGAGTCCAAGTATCACTTGGAGTCAAAAAGAGACGTAAGCATAAAAAGTGCTTGAGATAATGTTTAAGGAATATTCAAGGGTATAAGTTTGGGAAATACTTATTTACTTCTTGGCAAGGACTAATACCACTGTCTTGTCTGTATGATAAATACACTGTTGCCCATGAGGTTCGAATAAAATATTTTTTTTTCCTTTTCTTATGAAATGACTGTGACAATGTGATTCATTCTGGATCGACTAAGTGTATATCTTTCCAAGTTTACTGATCAATCTGCTCCGAGCTGATTACCGATGTGTATAAACGGGAATAAAAACGGGACTGTGTTGGAAAGAAAATGATTCCAACTTTATGGGCGACGCTGTATTTTGCTGGCATTAGCAGCAATTTGGCATTTCCCTTGCAAACATATGTTGCATAGCAACAGTGATCACTTTCCGAGCCATTTGATGAGTCGAATCTGACAGCCAATCAAAACCCATCCGAAATTAGAGGTTGTGCTCAACACGCAGACGACCTTGTGGAGAGACTCGCCACTGAGGTTAAAAAAAAAAAAACAAGCTTAAAAAAACTATGTTTAGAAAAGCGCTGTCAAGAAAAAAATATATCTAGGATGCAGCACTTTGCACCAGTGTTTTGTTCAATGGAGATGAAGAGATGTTTATGACAATGCTAACTGCTAGGCTAGCTAGCATATCCTGAGGTAGCCCGTCTTATTATAAATCCACCTGATGATTGTATTGGGGTCACTAGCAGGCTCAGGGACACGAATGAATGAATCTGTCTAAAAGACAAAACAGTTTATGGTCAGAAACAGCAGATGCATCATGTTTTGTGTCTCTTAACACTGCAAAGATGAGCAGAGAGTTGTGGTCTTTACCTCATATAACAACCATTAAAGACCTTTCCCGATTTGTTTCCTAGGCCACAAAACATCTTTTGGGCCAATTTTGAAACGTTGGAAAGCTCCTTGTTTCCAGTCCGGGTGCTAACATAACTTCCTGGTTGACTGAAATTAGCTAAATTAGCTAAAATTTGCTCCCATGCTCAGAATAAGTTTTATTATGAATAGTTCTGAAATATATAGGATACATTTGCCCACATCACTCTCACGTGTTTAGTTTCAGATCATATGGAATGCAAAATCGCACCTTGTCCAGACTTCTTCAGCCACATTTTTCGGGGTGTCATGGAGGACATGGAGAACATTAAGGACAAACTGAGCGCCGCCGTCACCAAGCTGGATGCAGAAATCCTCCAGTCCAGCGCAGAGGAGAACTTATCTGTGGCTACGGCGCCTGAGGACAGCAGGGAACCAGAAACCTCGGAGCAAGCAGAAGACCTCAACTCGCACGATCCTCAGGAACCTGCATCGGGGCAAAGGCAAGAGCTGGAGAAAGACGAGGCAGAGGCTGGTCAAGCACGAGAGGCTTCTGCTGAGAAATGCATCATCTTGGAGAAGACAGGGAAGGACGAGCAGGAGGAGACAAACAGATGGATCACAGTTGGGTATGTATGATGAGGATCTTGTAAGCTGTGAACTCCTAAACCCGCTGCTTCCGCCTTTTAGTCCCAGTTCGTGCCTGCACATCACTTCTTTGAGTTTGTGCGTCCTGGTTTTAATCGGTTTCTAGGCTACCTGCTCAGGTGGAGGACAGCTGCCGGGACGTAGCGGACGCCTGCTTCATCCGAGCACCCGCCGGCGCCGCCGGGGTCCTGAGGTGTGAGGTGGCGGACACCTTGAGTTGCCTGATGGTGACCGGCTCTGAGGAGCTGGTCAGCAGAGTGACCAGGGTCACGGTCCGGGAGGGCGCCGACGTCCGCTTCCCCGTGACTGTGGCCGTGCCGTTCTGTGCGCGTTACCGTGGCAACTACAGGACCGTGGCTGTCAAGGTAGTTGACGGAGAGAGGAGAGCGAGCTACATCACTCCTGTAACAACAGAGGGAGCGTACGGAGGGCAGAGGGTAAATCTTTATAATTGTTTTTTTTGATTGACAGAGACACTGACTTTTGTTTTAAAAGTAAGATAAGAAATTGCACGCGTCTCAGTTGCCCTTAATTGTCTCAACTGCCTTAATTTATTTAGTATAGAATATAAACGTGACAATAATGGCACCATTTTGGCAAACAGGCGGAAAAAGATCCACTTAAAACATTTGCATTCATTATATAACGCGTTAAATGTGACATTGGAATGACCTGAAAGCTGATATTTGACTTCTACCACATTTGCTGTTATGTAACTTCCACCACGTTCAAGACGCTGAAGATTGTTAAAAAAAAAATGAAAAGGCGTGATTGTAATTTGGGACACTGTTAGTCGTTATACTGAGAGGTGTCCCTAAACTTTTGAAACCCTAATGCATATGAGTGGGATGACCAAAATATTAGGGACACCTCTCAGTATAACCCAGTACAGCTCAACAGCGTCACTAATTAGAGCCCCAATAACAATCATTAAAATATCTTAACACCCCTCTCAAACAAAAACTGTTAAAATTCAACATAAAACTGGTCCTGTGGGGGGAATTTATTGGAGGGCTGCTGTACTATATTCTAAGGTAAACATGCGGTGGTCATAATGTTATGGCTGATCGATGTACAACAACTATCATTTGAATGCGACTGTATCTCACCAGCTGAATGTTATTACAATGTTAACAAAAGTAGATGAGCTACTGTTTGATATGTCTTTAGGGAATCTAAAGACTTTGTGGGTCTATTATCAGCTGCATTATCAACCACAGCCGCTGCATCTGTGTGGCATGAATGATTCAAACGCGCTGACCAGGAGAGATGATCCCGTTTCTGCTCAGGGCTCCTTCGCAGAGGTGAGGGTCTACTCGCTGGGCCTGTTCGCTGCGGTTTCCTGTCTGAAAAGGGAAAGCTACACCGTCCCGACGCGAGGGCTGTCGCACAAGTTCTCCGCAGACCCTCGCATCTGCCTCAGCTACCCCCCTGGGTCCTTCGCTGCCCCCGTGATGGCGCAGTCCGTGGTGAGAGGAGAGCGCCCGCGTGCTTCACGGCCTCACTTCACTTTGCGTCTAAGCGGGGAGGTGTCATCTTTGCGCATCCGAGACGAGCTTGGCAAAAAAAAAAAAAAAAAAAATCACTGCGCGAAATATTGAGTCCACCGGCTCGAGTCTTCCCAGATGTTCAGCGGCGAGGTGCAAAGCGCGAACAGCTGCGGCCGTGATTCAGCTGCGGCGCGGCTTCACCAGGCACAGTTCGCCGCTTGATCTCGGTGTCAAAAACAAAAAAAAACAAAAGAAAAACAACCCCCCCATGGCTCCGACTTGGTCCATGGAACACAAGTTTCCCCGTCTGCCCCAGGTCCAGCCGGTGGACGCCGTCCTCCTGGCCGCTGTCAAGTCGAGGAGCGACGCCTATCAGTGGGTCGCGTCGACGAGTCCCATGCTCCACCTCATCCACCCGACCTCCCAGCCGCTGAGGAGGCCCCTCACCATCGGCCTCCCCTGCCCCCCAAACGCCGACAGGAAGAGGGACACAAGGGGGCCAGGGGAGAGGAGCGAGGGTCGCCACAGCCAGCCGGCCAACGGCCCCTCGGTGTGGGATCACTCATCGTCCCACAGAACGAGGTGAGGAGAGCCGGCTCGAGACAGGACACTTGTGCATTCAAATGGGAGCCAAATGACGCTGACTTTACATCTACTTTACATCTGCATCTACTTTACTACTCTACTCGGGTGCCCTCAGTTTACAGGATGGCTTTGGCAGAGGTGGTTACTTTATTGATAACTTTCTCTGCAAAAGCTACAATGAGCGTGGAACAAAAAAAAAAAAACAATTTTCTTTTAAAGACTCAAATTAGCAGCAAATTTTATTGTTTCGATTATTATTCAAATCATGACTACAGCGCGAGTGTTCCGTGGCCCTGGTTTGGCATGCGGCCACTGGCTCGTTTTGTGGTTGCTGGGATTTGCGTTGCATTCAGTCTCGTGCAAAATTGCGTGGTGAGAGCAGCGGCGCGCAGGGAACCATCGTTGAAGCAAAATCACGTCTACTGCTGTTTCAAAGAAAGGCAGCTTTTTGGCAAGTGCACGTCAGCATCCTGTTGTGATGTGAGACTAATTTCTATTTCCACATACTAATTATAAGGTTAAAACATTCTCTATACAGAAATAATTAAGAGTCTAGTGCTCAACTACAAATATAAATGTGTTTCTGAGGTTAGTTTTTATAATCAAACCGCCCAACACTCCAGAAATGACCTCAGCTGACTGAGAGACAAATATAATCTTATGACAGACATTATATAAAACTGTGAATTTGTAATCTGAGCAACTTTTAACACTTTTGTACATTGCTGGATATTTTTATCCGCCAACAAAATCGTGCTGAATTAACATGGTGCCTGCCCGCAGATGAGAAACCGCAAGCGCCGTCCGAACCTTCTCTAACTCCATGACAGCTTTAACCGTTTTTTTCCCCCATGCGCGCGTCAGGCTGCTGAGCCCGTCAGCGCCGCCCTCCTCCACAAGGACCTCCACCGAGCTGCTGACCATTCTGGGCTCGAGGGACAAACAGTGGAGCGTCCTGGAGAAGGTCAACGCCAGGAACCAGCAAAGCGGGCTGGTTGCGTTTGAGCTGGCAGAGAGCTTCGACAGGTTAGAAACGGAGCGGTTTGTCGTGACAGCTGGCTTATGGGTAATGTATGTGAACATAACGGGTTTGGGCGGAGTCCTGAAATCAAACAGTCATTCCCAAAAAATGGGTTTATATTATAGAAATGTAAACACAGTCAAACGTGGATTGGTGAACATTTCTAACATCTAACAAGTGTTTAAAGAAGGTAAAGAAATGTCACCTGTGGTTTTGCTGCCTGGCTCTGATGGAGAAACAACACGAGTTACAGCCATTTTACATGGGTCGATGACAAAAAAAGAGAAATTAGGGACAAGGTGATGTGTTGTCATTTAATGGAGAATTTTGTCGTTTATTGTCTAGAAACAATAAATGCTCCTTAAACATATTTGTTTCCTAAACCTAACCATACGGCAACAAATTAAAAATAACTTTCACCCACAAAAAAAAATCCACTAAATGTAAATATAATCAACAATTTAACTGCAAGCTTCAAACATGAGTATATGGGTGAAAATGTTCCCTGAGGAGACTTTGCAGAGACGGAGAGTTTAAATAGCTGAGTAGCTGCTGTGTGACTACTCTCACCCAGGCGCAAATAGACACTCAGTATCTTGCATCTTAAATCTTGCAACAGGTTTTTATCTTGTGCACCCAAGAGTTTAAAGTCAGCCGGAGGGCCTTTCTTATAGGCGTTTAATGTTGTGAAAAGGACTATTTTAACCCAAACAATCATATTTTTTTAACCATATTTGTTGCCTAAAGTTTACTGCAAACTGCAATAGAAAAAAAAGAACAGTAATACTTCTAAAAAAACAACCAAGTCTAAAAATAAAGAGTCAACAATTTAACGTTGTTTCAGGCAGGAGGAAAACTCCAGTCTCTGAGTGAAGGTGTTGTATTTTAAACCATTCAGCCACCTAAAACTGCCCCCTAAGCAGAAATAAACGGCGTTACTAGCATTTACGTTTTCCAGCTATGAGTAATCAAAATAGTTCCCGATTCCATCCCTACAGCGGCGTTACCATGACTGACAGCAAAGCGGTCAGGTTTTTTGGGGTGTAAGTAGCAGGATATCTGCTGTTTGACGTTTCTCAGGTGCAGACAGGCACTCTCTTTTAATCTGGAGACGTCTCGTGGGTGCAAGATAATAACCTGCTCCCGCAAGATAACCGACATGCGTGAACAATGCGGGGACAATTATGAAGTGGCAGGCGATAATGACCCGCGAACACGAAGGGAAAAACAGCATCGACTCACAGGACTTTAGGCTCCGTCTTAATGAGATCTATCCAAACATCTCGCATGGAAATTAGATTACGAGTTGAGCCCGACCGCCTCGGAACTCAACCAGGCCAAACTTCACTGTATAGCTCGAAGACACGATGAATAATAGGTTGGGTCAAATTTAAAAATCAATGAATTTAATAGACTTTCACTCAACGTGCGTGCGGTTGCAGCCTCCAGCACACGCAGATGGCGACACAAACTGCAACGCGAGGCGTGAAGATCCAAAGCAAGACCAGGGAGAGTACAGACAAGCCCAGCGTCAGGCACGAGGGATCGTTCACAGCATCATTTCTGTCCAATCCACGGTTGATTTGCCTGGTTTGTCCACTCACAAGCAATAAAATCTGGTGGGGGAAGGGACCAAATATAAAATATAGTATCAAATAAAGACCTTAACTGATTAAGACATTGGTAGACTAAGCGAAATAAATGTCTCTTACAACATCTCCCCGTGCTCGGGTCCTTTTGCTGAAGGTGACCAGCCACTGTAGTTTATTTGAAGGGTTGTAAGCTCTTAACTGGCCTCTTACACACAGCACCAGAATGGGTCGGCAGCTCCCGGCACAAAGGAGGACGTAATAAATCCTGCATCTGACCACGGTACAGAAAACGCTCTCAGGCATCGCAGACTCATAAAGCTTGAAACAATTTCTGTCTGATTACGCACCTTCTTGCTGAGATGCAGGTAGCAGATATCGAATCCAGGCCTGTTTGTGTCTCGGGGGCTTCAGGAAACCATGGTAATTGAAGGGAATCATGAGATCTTGCCTGTGTTGTTGTCATATTAATGAGACTGGAGGGCATACAGAGCAAAGGCAAGAGAGAGACAGAGAGAGAGATAGAGAGAGAGAGAGAGAGAGAGAGAGAGAGAGAGAGAGGTGGAGTTTGCAAACAAAAAATGGGCAACATTCTTTTTGAATTAAAGTTACGTCAAGTTGCTCAGATTCCCTTTTGAACACCTTTCAGTGAAGTACAGCCTTTGAGGTTTTTGTTTCGCTCTGGACTTTGCCTGCAAGATACAGAAAACAACAGTCGGACAGACACAAAATTAGACTTTGAAACTGCGTTTTTTTGCGTCAAGTCGTGATTTGACTGGGGCGCCTCACGTCGCGCACTTGGCGTCCGCAGCCGATGAGCCTGATGAGTGTGTTTGAGAGGCGCCGCAGGTTTGCAGGGTTCTGGACCGTCCTCACGGCGACGTCCACACACTGACTGCCAGCAGTGAGTGTCATCAGGAGTCCTCCCACCGCGCAGACAAGGTGGAAAACATTGGCCCTGCTCACAGAAAGAGAGCAGAGGGAGCCTTTCTAAGACGAGGGTTAAAGCCCAGATAAGTGACATTACCGACCAGCAGCAGCCTCTGTGGCCATAAGTGGTAATTACGGGACACTGGCGCATTTAATTCCTTTGATACGTTGATGGAGAGAGACTATCATAATATTGTTTGCAGGGAAATAAAACATTTGGATGCACGACTGGGGCTGAGATAAACGGTCGCATCTTCACATGAGGGGACATGGCGCTGTTGATCCTATTACTGTCCATCACCATGACGATCTGGACCCACAGCGTGTCACGATGTCCAGACCATGACTGTCTCCCCAGTCAGCTCAAGTTACAATGCAAGCGACTGCCATTCTCTCTGTAAATAACTCAGCGACGTAATTGCTTATTGGGGCTATATCCTAATAGTTTTATTGGTTGGATGTAACCAAACTGCAACAGAAGACTGAATAAGTAATTAAAAAAAAAAGTAATGCTAAAAAAAAGTAATAAAAAATTAGTAAGTCTAGAATACAAAAGTTACTTTCAAATGGGACCTGAACCATAGTCTTCCTGATGAAACTGGCCCATTAATCCATCATTCTCACTAATCATACTTTGTCAGCATTTCTGGCTTAAAGCCTCCGGCGGTAGACCCCTCCCACCACCTTAACGATTGCGATATGAGGATTTGAATATTAGAGGACAACAATTCGTTATGAAATATTTCAAAGCGGCCGGATCTTTACTTACTCATGGACTCTGACCTCTGGGGGAAATTTCAACATGAGGGGGTTCGATGTGAGTCCAGCAGGAACGACTCTGGAACGGAGAAGCATGTCTGAGTGCTGGTTAAACATGAAACACGTTATTGCTCTTGTGTGCGTGTATCCTCAAATTTACAACAGCATTCGGAGTCTCCAAGTAAAGATTTTCATCTCACTCACCACTCATGCAACTGCTCGACTGCTCCAGAGGTTCGATGCTAAGGGTACGTGCCTTTCATTTACGAGACATGTTCGGTGTGAGGGGCAGCGTGTTAAGGAATGAAATGTGGCAACGTTACGGCCAATAACCAGACTTTAGAGCCAGCTTTCCTTTTACGTAAAGGGTTTAAGCTCGGGATGAAGCAGGAGGCCTAAATGCCACGAATTCCATTTCTGTGTCTGAACATAAGCGCCGGGTGACGGTAAGAGCGTTTAGAAATCTCTGTAAAAGTGAAAAAAAAAAAAAAGATTTATGGACTCGCTGATAAAGCCAACTATTAAAAAAAGAAAAGAAAAAAAAAAGCACAAATTTTAGATGCAGTTGCAAATTGTGAAGTGCTTTTTTAATATGGGATCTTATTACTTCTAAAAGAGCTTCAGCAGCTGATAATACATTAATATGAATTCTTTATTGTGCTTTAGGTGTTTTGTCGAAGTTGAGTCGGCTAAACAAAGCTCCCCTCCTCTCTCCTCAGCCTGCTGGTGCTCCGCCACCTCGCCCCGGTGCAGCATTCTCACCTCGCCGCCCTGGTGGAGGAGCTGGAGGAGTGCGTCCGCCGCCACACGGTCACCATCGTCCTCCAGCGCCGACAGGATGAGCCCCACACCGCGCTGGTGGCCGTCCTGCCCAGCAGGGACCTCAGCTGGGAACTGTCCAAACTGCAGGCGCAGGGCTACGGCGGCCTGCTGGAGACGTCCTCAGAGATCTCCATGTCTGAGGGAGACCAGCTCCTCCTCCGGCTCAGTGGGAACATCACGGCTAAAGGTGCGAGGGAGAGGGATGAGAGGATGGCAGCGGCAGACAAAAGAGTAGAGGAGGCTGGTTTGCTGCAAAAAAAATGATAAGTGTGACGGGAAAAGTGAACATTACAAGTCTAAGCACAACTTATTTCTTCAGGCTTGTTTCATACTTTTATATAATGATAATAGAGAGAAAAGAGGAAAGGAAAGAGGGGAAAAAGGGATGCAATAAAAGTCAATGGCCGTATGAGGCTGATTCCAGATGAGCTCACCGTCTTGCATTTTCTAATTTCAAACACGTAAAGATATGTTGTTATGTAATTATGACCACAACATCACAACTTCCATGCAGAAGAGCACAATCTCCTGCTAAACCTGAAGCTTCACCTTCAAATGAGGGAAAGAAAAAAAAGAGAAGGAAGACAGGTAGAAAATCAAACTCAAACCAAAACTTATTTCATCAAGTTTGCTTTTACTCAGCAAGGAATAAAGAATAATATGTAGATGATCTCTATTTCAACTTTGTCTTCCTGACAGGTTTATTGTGGCAATTCAATGCAGTAAAGCAAAAAAAAAAAAGAAAAAACGCAGCTGGTGGCGACAGGGGCAGCACCAGTGCGAGAGATTTGACCATGTTGTCATTTTCCAAACCCTAAATACGTAACATGGCTTCGGTGGAGGAAAATAGTGACGTTTCCTAGGAATTGGTCTTTGAGCTGATCTTGTTTTGATCAGAGTCAGAAATAGATGAGATTATGTGTGGTTGTTTCTCCTGAGCTGAATTGGAGCATGAGGAGAAAGAGAGAGAGAAAAAAAAGTGTCACCTAAGGATTAAAAATAAGCCTTGGAGAAATGGAAAAAAAAAAAAAAAAACTTCATGGAATAAAACAGATGGAGAAAATCTGCTGCGGGCAAAAACACATTTTTTTTTTTCTATCCGCTCTTGGCCATTTAACTGTGCGCCACACACCATATAGTAAAGAGAATGAATTATGTGTTTGCAAAAGCAGCCAGCACAATCTTAGTATGTTCATAAGTTTGCTTTTCTGCTGCTTCTCATTTTATCGCGGCTTCTCAGACAGAAATACGGTTGGGAAAGAGGAAAAATATATAAAAGCGTAACTCAACATTCAGATATTTAATAAAATGCAATCATTTTTTTTTCTGTAAATGTCAAGCTGTGAATAAATAACATTGCATATTCATTTCTTGCTCCAGGAACTCAAAGCGACCAACATGGCGTCCTGCACGAGCGAATCACCTTTCACATCCAGCGGAGGAATGGCCTCTTGGTACATCTGACCGAAGTGGACCCGTTTGGAAACCACAGCTCTCCTCACTACAAGGGCACCGCCACGTTCTACAGGTTCACCAGGGGTCAGGTGGAGTGGCGAGGGGACAGGCCCGCCCCGGTGGACCCGAAGCTGCTGGGGGACCCCGTCTGCAAGATGTCGCTGACGTTGCCGAAGGTGCCGCCAGCGTCCACCGAGAGTTCATCTCACCGCACTCGGATGTTATGGCTTGACCATGAAAAACCATTTTCTCCTGTGTCATTTCAGAAAAAGAGGACCATTAAACGGCCAATCATGACACGAGTTAAGTTATGTGAGGAGGCAGGTTGGTTGCTCTCAATTGTGATTGACTTTTGATCCTTTCTTTTTTTGGGCCCCTCAACTCTTTTGCCTGATAATCATAAATGGTGCTTTCCCACTAGGTGGTAACGGCTCTACTCTACTCTGTTCTACTCTACTCACCTTGTTTGGTTTTCCATTTGGAAAAAAAATACCTGGTGCCAGGTATCATTTTTTTAGTACCTTCTCTCCAAAGGCCAACCAGGTTCTATGAGACACTAAAAGGTGACCACTGATTGGTCAAAGAGAATTGAGTGTCACTGCGTCATCAATGCGCTCAACAGTGCGAACCTGTGCTGCCATTTTCAAACAACCAGATTATCGTAGCGGCCACAGTTTACTTTTTTTACTTTCAAAAATGGCAAGCAGAAAGATCACGCCGAGGTTGCGCATGGAGGTGCGAACAAGATGATGTAACAGAAGTTTTGCATTGCGTTGCTAAGGGGGGTCCTAACTTCTAATGGAATACGACCCCCATGAAAGTACCCGGTACCCAAGACGAATAGACTAAAGTGGTGAAAAGTGCCAAAACAAGGTATTGTTGAAAAAAATACACTCACTGCGTAAGAAGATTAGTGCTCTAATTCTCTGCTTCACCTTCCTCCTCCACCTCTCGCCAACCCACCAGAATCCCTGTCAGACTCTCTGCTTCTGTGGCTGTCGGGGGAGCTTTCGCAGGAGGACATAGCCTCGCTGGTTCTCTCCCTGCGTCTTCGTCGTAGCACCACCCAGCTGGTGAAGCTCCGGGCTGGGGACAACCTGTCCGCCCAGGCCTTCCACCTCCTGGCCATGTGGAGGAGGGAGCTGCCTGCCGCCCAACACCAACCAAAGGCCTCTCAGCTGGCCAACTGCTTGGCCAAGAGTGGCAGGCCGGATCTGGCCGGAGAGCTGCTGCTACGACAGGCGGCAGCCACCAGGCAGGGCATGTCGCACTGAGGAAGCCTACAAATAGAAGAGAAACAATGCTTTTTTTTTCTTTTCTTTTTTTTTTCCAAATGAAGAGTGGTGAGAGACTGTGGCAGTGTTGCGTTCGCTCCACAAGGGGTCAGCATTGCACTGCGAGAATCTGCGCTCCCGCTCGGCCGAGGTCGGTTTGTCCTGGTGATGCGTTTGCTTTGAATCTTTTGAGGAAGAAATAGCTGCATACGACTGTGTGAGTGAATCGAAGTTTAAGGGGGCACAACGACTGTTACCATTTGTTATTGACGCGTTACCTCTCACATCAGGTGCAGCCATGAACAAATCTGAAGATTCTGCAACTTTCATGAAGATAAATGGATAGAAAATGTAACTGAAACCCAACACACTGTTCATTTGGGGTTTTTGTTTTCACATTTAAGATCAGGTTGTTGTTTTGTTTTTTGTTTTTTTTTGTGTGGCCATTAATCTCCGACGCCCTCACACTCCCACTTTCTTTTAAGTTTTTTTTTTTTTTACTTTCTTTTATCTCAAAAGACAGGTGGGTGATTTTTTTTTTTTTTCCAAGAGCAGTCAGCTGTCTCAATGTAAACACTGGGTGACGCTAAGCAGTGAGCTCTCTGCAGCTGCGAGTCATCGCTAAGACGTGACAGCGTCCACCGATGGCAGCCGATTGGAGGGGAAAGACGTTTTTCTCTGCCCGCCAAAAGGTGCACTGTCGGTGTGCAGTGCAACTTAAAGGAGGATGGAAATGACGGAGTGCACATCCTTTATATTGCTCTTTTACATTAACAATAAAAAAATAATCTGCAACTGAAAATAAACATCAAATTCCAATACATGATGTCGGAAATGGAGCTTGAGCCACCATAAGAATCATTAAGTTTTTAGATTGTATCGCATTAACCTCAGCAGCAGGTGACATTTCCGTGGTTGTCATGGAATTTAAAGATTTAAAATCTACCCGGCACATCCGGGACCTCTTTTCCCTGTGGAGTTTACGTAATAGTTAGACGGGGTAATTAAAAAACACTTTCGTATTTGCCAAAAGCCAAATTTGAGGCTTAGATCTTCGATTGAGGGGCTGGAAACAGCAGAAGGAGATGTCACTGCTAGAAGGTGCAACGCTGCCGACACTTGCAAAGCTCACTAATTACAGGACGTGAGGTGCCATTTTCATTGCCCGGTGCTACAAATTCAATTTAACAGAGGAGCTATAACGTGGTAATTAGCGATCGTTAGAGGTGCAGGGAGGCAGACTGTGCTGTTTGTTGTCTCTGGCTGCTCTGATGTCGGTCTTTGAAGTGGCGTCTGGTCGTCGCTGTACATTTACAGCGGCTGGCAGACACGGCAGCCATTTTTTATCACGGCCCCGCCGCAAAACGCACCCACTCGCCGAAAGATGAGGATCGGAGGATGTAGCGAGGCTGGTGGGATCGGGCCTCACGGTTGTGACCGCCGCCGCCGAGGCAGAACATCCACCATTCCACGCCGGCTTAATTCCGCCAGCGAGGGATCGCGTGAGGATCCTTTCTTGGAAACAAAACACCCAGCTGGAGTGGGCTTGCATGGCGCTGCGGCGGCGCCTGGCTGAAGAGGGTGCTTCCGTTTTTTTTTTTAAAAAGTGTGTGTGTGCTGGTGCCTGCTGAGGCGTCGGATCCCTTGGTGTGTGTTACATTGAGCGCGTAGTGGCTGTGGATGCTGCTACTCTTCCAACGTCCAATTTCAGCTTCCCCTCCCGGCGGCTGCACCGACTGAAAACCCTCCGCCACAGCGGGACGCGCTGTTGTCCGCCTCCACGAGCCGACCAGAACGCTGGAGTTTGCCATCAGAGGCTTGCACGCATTGCATCCTGGTATATGCAGGTGCTGCCCCGCGCAGCTCCGCAGCAGGGCCGCAACGTAGCGCCACCAGTCAACATAGCAAGCGGCTGAGAAATTCATGCCTCGGGTGACTAAATTTTACAACCAGCGCCGACTGCACATACACGTGAAAATGGTGGACTTTCCCCTTTAATGGCATTCCTGGCGGGTTTTTTTTTTTCTGTCCTCTGGGCCTCGGTTTCCGGCTGTGTGACATTCCGCAGCTGGAGCTGAGGCGGAGGGTGGAGGGGGTGGCGGGGAAGGAGAGGGGGCGGGGGGGGTGATGATAGATGCCACGGGTACAGGTGGGGGGTGGGCGGCCCCCCGCGGAGCCCACCCGGTGCGACAAATTGGCAGGACGGTTAATGAAGTATGAAATGGTAACAGGTGGAGCTGATGGATTAAACACGATGATCGCTCCCGCTTCCTTCTCCATCACTGGCTGCCGAAGACTGGCTCGTTCATTCATGAACCTTTTTCTCCCCACTTTATATGTCCCTGTCTGCTGTTGTTGCTCAGCTTCTCTGAGTCATGTTCAACTTTTGCACCCTTCGTCTGCCATCTCATTATTATCAACCTGCCACACTCGTATCTTCCTCTTCATCTTCTTCCGCCTTCAGCATGATTTTAAAGGACATGTGTGGCATCATAGGAGGGAGTTTTTTTTGCCTGGAGTGTGTGTGTGCCGGAGGGGGGTGTCATTAGTCTGGCATAAGGCCATCAAGAACACACACACACACGCACACACACTGAAGGCCTCGGCAGAGGTAAATGTCACAGAGGGGGCTCCCACAGTGCCTGGAAATCGTTTCCTCTCTCATTTTATCACCCCTCTCTCCCGCTCTACATTATTGAAAAGGCCACGCAGCAAGGCACCCCGGGATTGCCTGTCGTCCAGTGGGAGTGAGTGCAGAGGGCTGATGAGGTGAAGAATACCCACCGAGTGCCAGCATAAAGAGGTCCTGATTAAAACCTCATTCATTTCATCATCCGACACCTCCCCGTTTGGAGTGTTTTGCGCAGGAACCCTCCGCCGCTCGCACACTTCTCAAGGTAAAACTGTCTGATGTGACTGAGCTGCAGAGGCAGTCATGAATGAACATAATGAGCTGTCACGGCTCATCCTGAGAGTTATTAGGCCGTAGCACTCACATCTGGGGAAAAAAAAAAAATACATACTTCATTTTCACAGAGATTGGTTCAATTATTTTTCTTAAAACTCTGAGCATGTTAAAGGGAAGGAATCGGACAAATTAGTCAACTTAGATCTAAATGCAGGCAAACTCTCGTTAAGATTAAATGTTAAGATGCTGGAAAGGAAAGTAGATGATATTTAATGGTGGTTTAATTGCAATACAATATTTGGATTGCAAGTTGCTAGAGTGCGAAACAACACTATAAATATATATTTTATTCTAGAGTGAGACAGTTGCATGGCTACATCGTCATTAGGAAGCTAGTTTAGCTTGGTGCATAGACCGACAACAGCTAAAGAAAATTAGCACCACTTATGTTCAAATAGCACTTTAATTCTCTGGTGAAAATGACACATTTTGGGACAAGGAGAGGTTTTGTGTCTGACTATTTCTCAGGTCTGTGCACTCGGTCGTCTAACTGTGGCCATAAAAAAAAAAAAAACACGAGCCAGTCCATGGAGCAAATCTATCCATCCCATAATGACCGTAACGGAGAACAAAACCCCGCCCCAAATCCAATAAGAGCCGGCATCATGTTGATGAATCTGGCAAAGAACTACATGCGCCTGTCCTGCTATCGTAGTTGATTACAACAGAGGGCGCTATCTGTATTCAGAATGCCTCATGTTAACCTGGAATGAGTTTATGGTTGTGACGTCAGAAGATAAAATTTGACCACGAATGATGCCTGTTTCACCAAAAGTGGACATTCAAAATGTCAAAAGACATTTTTTTTTTTTAGAATGTTACAAACTACTCGCTGCAGTAAAGAAAAGCTAAATTTTTGTCTGTCACCTACTTTATCAACATATCAATTATTCCTCAAATATGAATTTATTAATTATTAACATGACCTTGCGGAGAAATGCTGCTGTCCCCTTTCATAAATTATTCCTTAAATAATTAGTTTGCACTCTCACACCACTTCATTCGCTTTTATCCAGAGCGACGCACCTCTGAGAGCTGAAACAACTTCTTTCCAGCCGCGAGTTCCATTTTATTTCATTCATTATTTCCTCAAGAAAACTCAACTTAAAGTAAGAGCATCCCATAGTGAAAAAAGTCTGCATATTTTACATGATCAGACTTTCTTGTTAAATGCGATACCTGCATCAGAACGGAGACACATTTCGATATGCAGCCCGCAAAACACTCGAGCACCCAAAGGTCCTGTGGGTGATCGAGGTCGCTGTGCCGTGATGAACCCTGTGATGAGTGAAAAATGGAAACAGCTCCTGTGTGTCTGCCCTTTCATACAAAAACAAGGATGGATCAGATCCCTGGGGTGCTTTCCTCGACTCTGGTCGCGAGTTCAGCCCTCCATGTGGGTGTGCGAGTGTGTGTGAAGGAGAAACAGACATAGAGTGAGAGAAACCTCTCAGGTGGACGACTCACTGGTCCATGACAAACTCTTCATTTCTCCCTCATTTTCGTGGCAGATAGGGCAGCTGCACTGGGACCCCTGGCCGGGGAGGGGCCCCAGTTCCCATCAAGAATGCTAAGCCCTGTCTGCCACACACTTAGGAAATGGCATGAGCGGTGCTAAATCATGGATTTTATAATAGCAAACTGTCAAATGTGTAACGTGGAAGGTATTGCTTGTCGTGAAGATCCCGCAGGGAATTATCGCACACCTCTGCGTCGCATTTCAGCATCGTTCAGCCTCCTGTTTGAGTTTTTCAGCCCGGAACTTTACGGTGTGATTCACCTCCTCCCTTGTGTATTGTTTCCAGCGCCTGTATGTGATTGGATCCAGCCCCCTTTTATAAACCCACGCACGCGACTGTGCGAGCTCAGCGCAAAACGGCAGAGTCGCAATCTCCCCACCATTTGGGGAATTAGCGGTGGAAAGGCCAAATGTGTTCCTCGAAATGAAGCAGGTGGAAACCAAAAACAGAAGTGAACGAAGACTGAATAGTCGAAACAAATGTACGACAACGTCTCTCAGTGTGTGCAAAGACAACTTTTTGCTAACAGGCTTGCCACATCAACTTGAAAGATGTCTGTAGTCATGATCAAACATTCAGATTAACGTCCTCTCTCAAACCCGATGTATCTACTTCTAACCCTAAGTATGTCATTAATAACCAGCTGACTGTCAAAAATCCAGAAAATGTCCAAACTGGGGTTGTTTGGATGAAATGATCATATGTTTAGTGAATGAAAAAATAATGAAACTTGACAAAGTTTACATTGAAAGCTTTTTGCAAAGCTCTGGTGCGTTCCGTAGAGAAGCAAGGCATTGTGGGACAGCTGACTGTGACTACTGACTACAAGTCTGATTTCCCAAACATTCTGCTTCTGCCACCATCTAACGTCCAAAATTTACTTGACGCATGGTGGAAAGAAATTGCTCTATAGTCACTATGAAGGTTTGACATTAGTGCTGATTATGTCATGTTAATAATAACAGCACCACCAATAATAACCAGTAGAGTAAAGCATGATGGCAAGGTAGCAAAACGCTGTGTGTGTTTACAGTGTCTAACCGCGCTCCAATAATTGAACTAAACCTCATACTTGAGAAAGAGTTCAAAAGTGTATGATAGTCTTGCTTCAGTGAAGTTGCCTTGGTAACCAGATGATTTTTAGAATCCAATGCAGAAGTCTCCTTTGGGAATTCATTCACACAGCTACAACAAGTGGACTGGCACCACTGTATGTGAGTGGGACATGTTCCACCCACTTTTAAAAAAGACCAATAATATTAGAACCAAGCTGCAAACGCAGGGGCCGGGTGCAAAGTGCAACACCACAAAAGTACAGCGCAGAAATAATCAATCACTTCACTATTATGTGGTGAAGTGTCGGAAAACTCACTCCACACGCCAATCGCTCCTTGCTGGTCAAACTGCTGTACTTACGTTTGGAAAAAAAGAGCTTCTCTTTTAGAAGTTTTTTTTTTCTTTTCTTTTTGTCACTGCAAATGCATTTCAACACCTTTGGTGTGAAGATATCGAAAATTGTTTGTCATCGAAAAATTGTAAAATTGTGGGAAATATGATTTTTTTTTCCCAGGCATGTCGTTTGGCCAGCAGGAGACCACTGGCGTGTGCAGTGAGTCCGGTGACACCTAACTGGATAGCTGTGAGGACAGTCAACATCTGTGCCTCATGTTGTTGTGGTTCAGCTCGTTTAGGTGACAGTCAGGTTGAAGCTCGTTGTCCGTAGCTCAGCGCCCACCAGCCTAGATGCTTTAAGGCTCCCCGCTGCCACACACCTGATACTGAATGGCTCGTTACCAGGCTTCTACAGAGCTGGAGGAAGACCAGGACCAGGACAGGTTGCGAATCCGTGAATGTCTGTCCGATTTAACGTTAAGTCTGCTTCTGAGGACAAACCCACATGTATACTTTTCAATTTTTATTTATTTATTTATTTTTGCTTCTGATGCCCCGTAAGTGACCTGCTTCTATATCAAAGCTAATTGAACTGTTCAAGCAGGAGCATTCAGATTGGCTGACCATAAGAGCTCGGGGGTGAGAATATAAAGGACGAAACAGTCCCGCCGTGGTTTGAATCGGAGACGAGATTTGTGTCGGATGTGGCTGTGCGTATAAAGGGTCTAAATTTACATTCTTTTCGCTGTGGTCCATGATCTCAAAAAGCGCGAACATAAACAGACCACAAACACACACAGAAAAATGCAATTCCAGCAGCATCTCTCTGTCCTTGTTGACAATTTTCCAACTGAATTAACTTGGTATATGTTTACTCTGTAAATCCTCCCAGATTGCACAAGGTGCGGTGAGAAAATTGCAGGAGAAAAAAAAAAGGGGG
>CAAKHG010011559.1:9392-24485 GCA_901007715.1 Dactylopterus volitans | reverse complement strand
GGGGGGCGGGCGGGCCCCCCCCCCCCCCCCCCTCCCCCCCCGCGCCGGCGCGGAGGTTCGGCTTGCGTTGCACTCACCAGGTAAGCTCCCACGGTGCCCTGCGCCAGCATGAGCGCGCATTCCGATATCAGGAATATCTTGATGTTGGAGAAGCAGGAGGACTTTTTGCGCGGGGCGTCCGTCTCCAGCATGTCCCCGCTGCTCCGGTCCGAGCCCCGGTGCTTCTTCACCTGCATCCCCCGCCTCCCGCCCCCCCTCCGCCCGGTCTTGTTGAACCACAGCACCGAACGACACACGCAAGGAGGACAGCCGCGGGCAGGCGCCGACAGGGTTTCCGCTTCCACACGCCCCCTAAAGACTACATTCGCGGCGCTCCGGGTCGCTTAAGTCGTCTCTCCTCTTACGTCTGCCACGCGGCGAACACACACATCCAAACTCCGCGGGGCTGCGCCGGCAGTCTGCGCCTAAACATCGCCGCCTCGTCGCCGCGCTGGAACATGTGAACTCCCCGGAGGTGGCTGGAAAGGCACAAGTGAATCATGGGCGCGCAGATCGCCGCCAAACGGCATGTCTCCCCGCCTCGCTTCCTCTTCCGCCCGTGTTTGTGGTTTCGAGGCGCAGGTGAGGGCTCACTTTCCGGGCTTCATGTTGTCCTCAAACTCTTGGCGGTCCCGGACTGTCACGGTCCCCTCACGCACAACGACTGCGCGCAGAGTCTCCGGCGCGCGCTCCCGCCCCTCCCCGCGCTCCCCTCCTCCTGCGCGTCAGCAGCACCGCGCGGTCCTGGAGGCGCTCCGCTCCGCTCTGCTCTTTTCTGCTTTGCTCTGCTCGTCTCCGCGGCCGCGCTCGACGCCGCTGCGGCTCCACTTGCCTTCGTGGACTGGGAAAATCACTTCCAGCTGTCCCGCGAGGCGCGAAGCGAGCGTTGCGGGGACGGCCTTCGTTTGGGCACGTGGTGCGCCGCTTCCCGTCCCAGACTCAAATAATCGTCAATTTCCCCCCCCCCCCCTCGGATGAATCGATTAATTTTTATGTTTAGGGCATTGAGCAGGAGGGAGCATATACTTTTTTTTGTGACGTTTGCGCATGGGTTTTTAAATCACCGAAATATTCAGTTTTCAAGAATGAAAACCAGTTATTAAATCAGTTGTACAGATTGTCTCTATTGTCAACCAACTAATAATTGGCTATATTCAACCGGCTGATTGTTATCTAAGTGCATTTGTTAAAGCAAAGCGCTTTAAATGACTGCTGTGAAGTCCACGTACGAAAGCCCCTCTAAGGTGGATGCGCCCATCAAATACGGAGTGTGTGACGTCATGGAGATAATGCTGTTTGGTGGGCTGCCTTTGATGAGGATGATGATGATGAGGATGTCATGTGAGCAACCATGACCTTCCGAAAGATCATCCTGGGATCACCAAACGTTCCCCTTTTAATAAAATGAGGTTCAAGATTATTTCATGTTGCACAAGCTGAGCTGCAATTATTACCTAACAATTATTTTTTATCATTAAGCATTATATATAATTGCATCTTTTAAAATAACAGATAATTACCTCGCGAATTTTCCACAAACCCAAGATGGCTTCCTCATGTTCCCTGGTTAAGGAAACAATCAGCACAAAACTTGCAGTTTATTCACTTAATTACCGAAAAAGCAGCAACACATTTAGGAAATGGGGTGGGGGGGCTTTCCATGACACACAATCAAAGCAGTAAAGTGTGATATATGTTTCAATTTACACTCAAAACAACAGAAATGATGAGTCAGTTTTCACACTTGCAGACTCTTCTTCTTTAAGATGCTGGTGAGGATGGAGCAGCAGCAGCTGTCAGGTCTGAGCAGCATTTTCCACCGTTCTCTCCTGGATTAGCATGTTGCCCACATGTCTGGGATGAGGCGCGGCTGCTGTGGCTATGCCGTCATATGATGTGCTGATGATGATGCAGTGGAAGCAAACGGCATGATAAACAAATGTTGTGTAAAGGCTGTGGGCATGAAAGCGGTTTGCAGCAGCTGAAGCGATAAGCCTCGTCAAAAGGTCAAGAAGATGAGCTGGAAATCAGTGAACTTTGAAACGTAACCTTGAACTGAACAGGGTATTTAAAACTCCTTCCTGTTGTGCATCTGGCTGAGAGTGATTAGATGTTTTACATTAATGCTCATTAGGGCAGAAAAATGTTCAAGTAACTGATGAGCTGAGATGATGAGAGGGAAAAGTAAACAGAAGCTGCTGATTGAATGTAAGTCCCTTTTTCATGCTAAAATCCAAATGTCTGACTGACCTCAGCTGCTCAGGTGTTATGATTTACTGGGATTTGAACGTGTTTGGGTGTTGGCTCGACGCGATCATTCAACACTTTCACAATAATTGTGGGCGTATAAATAAACAAACTAATCAGCAGATGAATCAGTAGTGACATTGAGTCTGAGATGCAGACATTGACCCGACTACCGTGCTGCATAAACATGTCTTGTTAATGGCCGTTTCCTGTTTCATCAGTCATGTCTGACTTGTAAATGCAGCCATGAAAATATCTACAGTTGATATGCGGTATGAATGGCTACAGAATAAATGTATTATTTTCCCCATTTACATTACCCGATTGTCTATTTGCACCCAGGTGAGAAGAGTCTTATAGTAGCTATTCAGTCATTTCCACCAATTGAGAACTTTTCGTTAAATCGTTGACTTATTATTTTTAGTTGTGGTTGACTTATTATCCTTATCATTACCATTGTGATTATCATTGCATAGATCATAGTTTGGGTTTCCCATTAACCATAGAAAGGCCTCCTGCCTGGCTTTCTCAATGAAAGACTTTCTGGCAGAAATCCTTTAAGACAAATTTCCCCCATTAGCATGGGTGCAAATAGAATTGTTGGCTGCAAACCGGTGCACATGGTGTCTGCCTTTAATGATATTAACATTATTATGAACATTAAGATACTGTAGTTGTAGTAAAGTAGTAGTAAGATCTTTAGATTGAAAAAAATACACATGGATTCAGTTTGTGAGCCCCGGATATTTGATTTAAAATGTTCACATACCGATTCACAGGCCGTTTTGGACAGCTGCCATAATGTGACTGACACGCTGCTCCTCTGACACACGCACATCATCCCTGATAGTAAACCCACAGGACTGAAAACTGACGTTGTCTCACTTCCCCCAAACAGAAGCAGCATTCAAAAGATGAGCTGGCACACAAAGAAAACTGTAAAGCATGAGTGTGTGATGATGACTGCGAATCAGGGCGGCCCTCTCATTCTCAGACTCGGGTCTGGTGGGTGTCCGATGCTAAATAACAATGAATCGTCGGCACTCGTTCACTTTCTACCAGCACACTCCCACACTGACATCCTTCCTACGTGGGAAGCGTGTTGCTTCCTACGCGCAGCCTGCTGGGAAAAGAAAAATCTGAACCAAACAAATTGTTTGTTAGAGTATTGAAATCCTTCTGAGTGCTGAGGTGCCAGAGCTGAGATAAGAATATAAACACTGAGAGCAAAACAGATAAACAGATACGTGTGAGTCTAACGTGGCGGAGGCGAGGGAGTTGCGGGTCACATCACCCTCAAACGATTTATTCAAAGTTCACAGGTCCTGTTACAGTGTACATTTATTAAACCTTATTATTCACCGACTCCACTACTTAACTGCGTTATGTCATGAATTGAAAATGAATGTGATCTTTAACCATTCTGTGATTTCATTTCATATTTTTATTCTTGTAAATCTGTTCCAAAAAAAAACTGTGTTCTACGAGCCACAAGGTGTGACATGAATTTGCAAACTACACCGGGATAATTTGGTGCGAGATACTTTTAGTTTTTCTCACAATTAATAGCTTTCACCCTCCATGGAGCATCACCTTATTGGTTGGTGGAGTTTTAGTGTCCTTATGATCCCAGGAGCTATGATGTCGTGGGCAGCAGCCCCTGGTACGGTCTCCCATGGCAAATTGGTCTAGGGTGAAGGGTCAGACAAAGAATGGTCCATAAAGACACATATGGGAAGAAAAACATCAAAAGACCAGCATGGCCTGGTCACACGGTTACCGGGACCCCACCCTGGAGCCAGGCCTGGGGAACGGGCCTGTCGGAGAGTGCCTGGTGGCCTGGCTTTCGCCCAAGGGGTCCGGTCGGGTCCAGCCTGAGGCAGAGACATGGGTCCATCCTCCAGCAAGTCCCCCACCCGCAGGAGGGACCATATGGGTCTGGTGCAACGTGGATCAGACGGCAGGCCACCGCTGCGCCCCCGCGACCCGGATAAGTGAAAGAAGATGAGAAGAGATCAGACAATTGCTTTCACAGTCAATCAAAAAATGAAACACAGCTACTGAAAGGCGGCGCTCTGCCAATGAAACACACACCACTCAAGCGGCTCACAGAGTCCCAGCGCACATGTGAGGACACACGTAATCAGTCACACAGAACTCAGAGCTTGAACACCTTGAATGGGTGCCAGGTTTACTCTGTGGCGTGCACAACAATGGAGGCCGATTCTGGAGCGAGAGTTAGAGGAAGAGGTGTTTGAGGAAGAGGAAGAGGAGGAGTGCAGGAGAACAAGTCAGAAGAAATGTGGGAATTTTCATAGATGAGATCAGGGCTGCTTTGGATGGAAATATCACCTGTGATGTTGATGGGGCGCTGGGGTCACATGCGCATCGGAGATAGGGTGTACAGTAATTGCAGTGCTGCAAAATTTATGATGTTTGCCGTATGTTCATGTCATCTTCAGCTGAGTATTGAGAGTAAACCGGTTTTGCATTTGCGTTCATATTTACAGCATGCAAAAAAAATGAAAATGGCAGACATCCAGTAATAGTGTGTTTATATTAAGCATGCATCATCAGGGACGTTAGAAGTATTAGTCGCGCGTTAGATTCAGCACAGCCATGTGCAGTTGATGGTGGAGAGATTTATTTGGTTTGCGAGGGGTAAAGTTGCAAAGGTACAATTTTTGGAAGCGTTTACGTAGCTTTGAATGGCGTGTTTGGTTTTTGTATTTGTGTTTTTTCTTTTTGTGTGTGGAGGTCTGAGGCTCTATTTCCAAGATTGTTTTTTTTTTTTTTGCAATAGTGAAAAGCTGTAAATAAGCTGATTTAATGGCTGTAATCTTATGACTCCCTCGCATTCATTTGGTCATGAGTTGTGAACTCGGCTCCAACAACAATCATCACAAGCTGCTTACTCACTTTTCTCACAACCCATCAGCATTTGAAATCGTGAAATCGAAAGATGTGTTCCTGTTTGTCACTTATGGAAGTTCATTCACTCATGAACTGATAATGTAAGCATCACGTTTTTGTGCATGTGCTTACCAAATTATACTTAATATGAAATTGAATGGTAAATAGTAGACTGTGCTCTGATTACATCACCATTACATCCTTCCATCTGAGTCACACATAGACAGATTGAAAACATACAGCAGAAATGTGTGTGCTAGCATGTGCATGTGTTTGTGTGCTCCCCTGTCTGATCATAAACTCTGTGTGTGTGCGTGTGTGTGTGTGTGTATGTGTGTGTGTGTGTGTCGGCCAGCGTGAGAAGTGTTTACATACAGTAGATGTGCAGGAACATGAGTGAGGCAGCGATGGGCGGAGATGGCTTGGAGCAGAGCCAGGAATGTCTGAATAGAGAAGCCTGCTGAGTATTGTTCTGCCTGTTAAAACAGCTGCTATTTATAGGTTTTGGAAAAGGGTGTGCAGTGGAAAAGAAGCCCCGCCTGTCTGCTGGGAAACATTAGGAAGTTAGGGGAAAAGAAGACTAAGGACAAACTGGGAGTACATAACAATGCCATGCAGTAACATTTCCTGTTTCAACTTCTGAAGAAGAAATGACTAAACTCCTTGGCATTTTATATTGTTTGTAAATCCACACAGCAAACTGTCGTTTTTCTCCTTCTTCTTCACACGCCTCATCTTGTTCTTCTTCATACATAGAAAACCTCCCATCTGGTGGAGGTTAAGTTGTGGTCAAAAAGATTGCTATTTACGCTCAGTATGATGCCATAATACTCTGCTCGTCTCATCTCGTCTCATCGTCCTCCAGCTACGGGTCGCGGTCGCGCTGGAGCCGATCCCAGCTGACAACGGGCAAACGGCGGGGGTGCACCCTGGACGAGTCACCTCACTGCTCACTGCTCATGGCAGGGGCCACATGAAGGACAGACAACCACTCACACTCCACACACGGACGCACACCTACGGGAAATTTAGAGTCGCCAGTTAACCTTAGCATGCTTTTTTTTTGGTGGTGGGAGGAAGAGAGAGAACCCACGCAGACACGGGGAGAGCATGCAAACTCCACACAGAAAGATCCCAGGCTGGGAATCGAACCTGCGACCTTCTTGCTATGAAGCAACAGTGCTAACCTGCGCCACCGGGTCATTATCATTAAATATATTGAATCAGTGCATTGACCACATGTTAACTCTACAACTGGATGCTAAGCTAACTGCGGCCTGACTGTGGCTCAATATCAAAGATAAAGACACATTAGCTCTACTAATTTCACTGTGTTTTCCCAAATGTCACACAAATCATTAGTGACGATTGGAGGTCATTTGGTTATCCATTATCCAAACTGTTGCATTTCTTTGATTTAAGTCAAATAAATTCCAGTCATAACCAGAGGTGCTGTGTAGAGCACAGACCTCCACCACATGTAAGTATGTCCCTCCTTGGCTCACTGCTCCGCTGCTCAATGAAATCCATCTAGATGTTTTTTTTTTTTTTTTTTCACAATCCTACTGACAAACAAACAAACAAACCAACCAACCAACAAACAAACGCAGTTGAAAACATAACCTCTTTGGAGGAAGGAAATGTTTGCTTTCAGGTTGCCAAACCGAACCTGAGAACAAAATTATACCTGAAATGGGTTTTTATGGCTTACTGTTATTCAGCGGAATAAAAGTGTTTATGAGTTTTGTCTCCGGCTGAGGCTGGATTTCCATGTCTTCCTTGGCGTGTCCGGGCAGGGCCGCCCTCTTGCCTCCCTCCCCTCCTGCCTCGCTCCCTCCCAACTCACTGCAGGCGCACAGCTGTCTGCTTCAGACTTCACAGTGCTGAGCTGCTGAGCTGGAATTTCACCTGGAGGGATGAACCTCCGCTGTGTGTTAATGTTAGCTGATATTGATCCTGCAGGAGATGATTGGCGAAACACACATTTCCTGCGGTGTAATGTCAGATAACCCATTGGCATTCATAAGACTGCATGGGCGTGTGTGTGTGTGTGTGTGTGTGTGTGTGTGTGTGTGTGTGTGTGTGTGTGAGGTTTGCAGTGGCCTCAGTCTTCAGTTTCATCATGCGCCAAGCAAAAACAACAAAGACACTGTTTTAAGGCACTGCTATAGCTGCTGGGATGGAGCCATGTAATTAGGAGCCGTCTCAGGGTTTTGATGTAGTTTTATATTGTTGCACTTCACAGGCTTCATAGCAGTGACTGTTTATTCTCTCAATGGGAGTTTTCAGTCCTCAGTCCTCACAACACTGACGAGCATGGAGAGTAATTTAGGGTTGGGACTCAAACAGTGCAGCTTTGCCTGCTCATATCTGATGCCAGCCTCAGTTTGCATGCTCTTACATGCAGTGATCAGAAGTGGAGCTACATCTCAGAGTCAATATTCAGCTCAGATATCTGCAGAGATCTTCGGGGGCACATCTATACTGCATGATTATATGGACAGCCAAATGGCATTTGCAGCTTCAGCCGAGAGTTGCAAAACTGTCATGAGGCTGTTTTTGTGATTGTGTCCCATCTAAATATAGCACATGTTGCTGTCTGTTCTACATTTAAAATCACTTCATGCTGCCTCTCTCCTGTCTATTTTTACACCGGTATCAATAGAGAGGCCAGCATGTGGTTCTAAAATAGAGAGATATCGTCTCCTCTCGCAGGGGAGACAGTTTCAAACATAGCACAAAAAAGCAACGTGGTCTAGTTTTCCTCTCCACGGTAAATCAAGCCACAGGACACGTGTACTTATTTCCAGATGCAAACTTGCTCCATAGAGCCAAGGAGCCTGCAGTTCCCTCCAAGTGTTCTTTCCTGGAATCTGTGATGCTAAAAAACCCAAAATAAAAACACACTTAAAGAGTCACAGAAGAGTTGCTCCACCCCACAGAAGTGAGGCCCACAAAAGAACAGGTGCATATTGTTTTTCATATGACTTTCATATGAGAATTTAAAATGCCAGTTCGTCCTGCTCCATAGGAGTGAGCGTTTGAAGGGGAATCTGGTCACTGGAAGGAAAAATGCAAAGCCGCCAAAACCGGACAGACGAGTCGGACACAAAGAGTCAGTAAAGAGTCAGCGTGAGCCGACTGAACATGGACAAAAACAAAACCAGTTTTGAGTTTCAAACCGGATGAAAATGGAGACAAAAGCGACCCAGAAAAGTAAAGCAAGGCAGCTGTTTAGATGATGTTTCAGGCAGACACAAAGCAGCACACATGACCTGCACTGAAGAGCTTTGATGTCATCAGCCTGGGGCAACTACTTTCAGACTCTCATAGCCCCAAGAGCTGCGCTGGGAGCAGTGTTGGGCATGTTACTTTAAAAAAGTAATTAGTTATAGTTACTAGTTGCTCCCCTAAAGTACCTGAGTTAGCTGCAGCATGAGAAAACCCGCAGCTACCAGGGAAAGTTAGTTAGTTAGTTAGTTAGTTACAGCATGATAAAACCAACTAGTTACCAGGGAGTGTAACTATTGCATTACATTTTTAAACATTCAAACAAAGAATCTGGACTCCAACACCTCACCCCTTCATCGCTTATGCAGTTGCCCCGCCCCCTCTACTCCTTCCTCCATGGCTGAGAGAGCCTGCTCGGATCACCTATACACCTTTTCGTGTGTATAAGTTATAGGGACGTGCCACATTTATTGTCATTAACGGCAACAGCGTTGAAACTATGGAATCAGTGACTATTTTGATTTCTCGTCACTGAGAAAGTAATGCTTTTATTTGTAAGGCCGTTAGATCGATCACTGGCTAGGAGTAACACGTCACTATAGTCACCACTTTTGGCTTTTTAAACCCATGATCTAACATTACCCGATCTTAGCTCATGGGGGTGCAATGTATGACATGCAAACAACGGACACTTTACTTTCCTGAGCTTGGACATTATTTTTCCCTCGACACGACCAAGTACAAAAATGCAGTGGTGAAAACTTTATCCACATCAAGTAGCATTTCGAATCCTCTGGAGCTCAGAGCGAAACAACATGCTTCTACAGAGCTAATTGCTAGAGAGCTCAGGGTGAGCTGGCTGACCATGAATGACTCACTGCATCCAAATAGCCCAGACCTGATGTTCCACTAATAACACACCAATGTCAACTGATGGCAGACTGATAATCTTGCCTGGGACAGAAGAAAACGAAAAAGTTCATGCAGCCAAAGCTGGAAGATTTAGAACAAGAACAGATGTGAGAAAAGAGTTGAGCGAGAGAAGAGAAGGTGATGGAGATGACAGATGAATCTCAGAATACTGTTTTGGTTAAAAAAAGATACTTAATTCCAGAGCCAGAACAAGACAACGAACACACTGACACACGCACGCAAACACATACATGTATGTATCATGTTGTGAGGTCACCGATCTCAGAGTTCTTTGTGAGGACCACCTTTTTCTACTATAGCTGGAATGATGCAAAAATGTTCTTTTGAAAAAAAAAAAAGTATTCTTGTTAATGAATTTAAGCTAACTTTGTCTGTTTATGCATTTGCATTTGATACTGTTGTTCTGGGTTTTTGTTTTATTGTATTCGTGTTGCGTCTTCTGCCTCTGTGTGTTTTTTCCTTTTTCTCCCTCCGCAGCCTTGAGGCATGGCGGGAGGCGGAGCCAGGTGCTCTGAGCTCTCACACCTGATTACAATTTGGATCATCAACTCAGCCTTTATGCGCCTGCCCGGCCTGCAGTTCAGTGCCGGATGATTCCTTCTACTGACCACATGTGTCCCCTTGTGCCTTATCTCGAGTCTCCCTGCCCGTCCCTCGAGCCTGCAGAAGCTCCCGTTGTAAGTTCCTTTGCTACTTTGAGTTCTTTTCGTTTCTTCCCCGCTTGGGTGATAATTCATTTGTTACTTTTCCCCCTTTTTTTCTGAGGCGATTTTGGTTCACTTACTGAGCATTTTTGAGCGTTTCTAGTTTTCGCTGATACTTGTCCCACGAGACATTTTGAGATGTACTTTGTTTGTTTCTTTGTTTAACTTGCTCTCTTCTCCTTTCAGTTATTGCCGAGTCATCCCAGCAGTTTTTTCTTAGGCTGGAGATTTTGAGTTATTCTTTTGTTGAGTACTTTATAATAAACTTTGTTCTAACCGTCTCTGCATATTGGGTCCTGGCCTTTATTTTTGTGATACCGGAATGTAACAGATACTACCGGTAATTCAAATGGATCAGAAAGACAATAAATTATTCAACTATCATACAAAAAGAACCAGTGAAGCTTCATGATACTCTTTGAAGGTAAGAAATGTGTTGTCTGACCAAGAGTATAAAGCAAAAAAAGCAGCTTCCATGAATTTCATTTTATCCATTATTTTTAATCTTCAATGAATTATTTATACACCACTGTGGACACTGCCAAGACTTACTGTCATAGGAATGTCACACAACTTAATGACAGACAATATTGACATTAATGAACTAAGACAAAGCTTGGATTGTACTGAATACAGTACAATTACAAAGAAATGGCCTTACACCCTTAACTGGTCCATATGGTGGTTTTTTGTTTTTAACAGGAACTACTTCGTTCTCCTTTTTTGGGCTGTGATGGAATTGTAGACCTGGTTCTTAATATCTTTCCAATCATGCTGTCTAAGAACCGGTTCTGCCTTAAGTGCCTTGAAGCACAACACTTTACCAGGCACTCTTCTTACTGTAGAGTGATGTACTGTGCTAGTTGTCAGCCTTTTTTTTTTTTTTTTTTTTTTTTTTTTTTTTTTTTTTTTTTTTTTTTTTTTTTTTTTTTTTTTTAACCCCTTCAGGGCCGGCGCTGGGATGCTTTTGGGATGAGGCACCTACAACAGAGATCACACCATTAATGATGTTAGATGGCTGGATAGCTTCATTCTAGGAATGGACCTATATTTTATTAATGTTAATAGGAAAAGCAGGGAGGAGAAGATGGACCAAAAGGTACCGGTCAGGCAGGGGCATCACAGGTGAGGAGAGATTATAACTGACTGAGAAAATATCTATCGCCTGAAAGTGACTTAGTCATTTTCACAGCCATTTCAGTTATTTCACAACTATTATTAAATCTTTTCTCAAAAGAATCGTGCAGCAGTCAGGACAGAAACCCTTGGAGTCAGGAGGCTTCAAAGGTGAGGAGATATTCTCACTGGCTATTGGGACATATATATTGAATTATAATGACTTTGGAATTTCCAAATTTCAGAACTATTATTTTTCTTTATTCTGTTTCATTTAGCTTTGCACGTTTTCTCTGTACTATTGCAATAGACTGAACAGGTAGAAAGCAGCACGCAGTAGTCATGACAGAAATGAGGCTGCAGCACTGGGCATCAGGGAGAACGTCTTATTTAATATTTTGAAAAACAGGTGTCAGTGTTGCATCAATGTTTAATTCTAGTTTGTTAGCACAAACTATAAACCTTTTAATGACAGATACTCATGTACTATACTGCAGTATCACAGTGTAGTGGATCTCATGCCCCAAGCATCTGACTCTAAAATAGTTGGTTCAAAATCCCTCTTTGACCAAGTATAGAGTTCACTTTTTGACTTAGCAGACATAGTCCATGCATGTTTGATTTATTTACCAAAACATGATATAAACACAAATGATATGAATAAAAATGTCTTGAGGATTTTCGTTTAAATTTACATGTTCTCATTGTCTTCTGAAGCATATCCGGTTGTATTGGACACGGGTCGTTTGTAGTTCTTCTGTAAAAGAGCATGCCACCTGAACATTATAATTGATCATACTGACTGATTACGTACGCAACTTCAATGAACCTCATGTTCAAACTATGAGAATCTTAAACTGGATCAATAGGCCTAGTTTTCCCCTTTTTCCTTTAGAGGACACTTCAAAAGAAAAAAAGCAACCAGCATTGTTTGAATGTAAAGTATAAAGTTATAATCCATTTATCAAATACAAGTATTAAGGGATATTATCATTGGCAGCATTGTACAGTAGCAGTTATCACACAGGAGAAATGATGAGAAAACAAAACTGAGTTTATCGTTCCCCTCTGCCCTTGTAGCCTCATCTAAGAGCACTGGTGTTGCAGGCTTGGATTCTGACAAGGACTCATCAGGGGTGCAGATCTCCTGAAAGAGACAGTTGAAATATATACGTCTTTAGATCCGAACTTAATATACATCACTCAGATGTGCCTACAGGGCAACACGGTGGTGCCCCATAACAAGAAGGCCGCAGGTTCGATTCTCGGCCTGGGATCTTTTCCCCGTGTCTGCGTGGGTTCTCTCAGGGTACTCCGGCTTCAGGGTACTCCGGCCACCTCCAAAAGCATGCTAAGGTTAATTGGCTACTATAAATTGCCCGTAGGTGTGTGAGAGTGGTTGTCTGTCGCCTGTTGTCAGCTGGGATCGGCTCCAGCACGACCGCGACCAATTCAAGCAAGTTATGTTCCATTATCTGCTGTGAAGCTGACAGTAATAAGATATGTAGAGGCTGGACATAAATGTCCATGATCAGATGAGAAACATCGGTTTAAGGTTTACATTTGGCACAATGAATTTGGGATGTCAGGATAAAGATAAGATAGTTAAAGTAAATTCTTTCACATCTGACTGTAGAATAGTTTTCAAACAATCTTACTCAAAATTTCAGCAGCTTTGGTTCATCAACAGATATGCATCAACAAGTTTTGTTGAAGAGAGGTTCTAAGAAATATGAAGGAGGAAAATAGGAATAAAAGGACATAGGAAGAAAATAGGAAGACAGAAAACAGAAATATAGGAAGAAAATAGGAAGACAAAAGAAGAAAATAATAGCTTCTTTGTAAAATGTTTTTGTGAAGACTCTCCTAAATCTCCTGTTTTCAATATGAAGGTTTCCCAAAGACAAAGATGTGAGAAAGAAGTGGGAAGTGGCTATGAGGAGGGAAGGATTCACTGCGAGTAATTCGTCTGTGCTTTGCAGTGAGCATTTTAAGCTGGACGATTTTGATAGGATGGGTAATATTGTCCGACTCAGAGATGGTGTTATTCCATCCATCTTCAGCTTCCCAGTTCACCTCCAAAGAGTAGGTGTATCATCAGGAAGCTATTCGCATTCATAAATGTAAAAAATTCTATTCACGATCAAAGGGCAGGGTGAGATAAGTATCCCTGTATAATATATACATATATATATATATATTTTCAAGTACTATGCATCTTCATTTTAGTCAGAAAAGGGCAGGACTACATTGACCTCTTTAAGAGCTGAAGAGAGCCTGTCCGCGGCCTCCCAGGATGATCCTGAAACGGCAACCTCACACCCACAACCTCAGCCTAATGATGTCAGTATTTCTATTTTAAACGTCATATAATAATGGTTATGGACACACACACACACACACATACACACATGCGCGCAAACACAGTGCTGGCTGTGGCTTTGACAGGTGATGACTATAGGAAAAAATGTGGGCCATACTCTCGTGGTGTCAAACTGATGTGTGTGTGAAGTGAAACACACCTTTGCTAATGAGAGTCTGGATTGAGAGAAGAAGAACACCAGAGAAAAGAGGGCAAAGTCCACTGTGAAGAGTCTTTTGGAGGATTTGAGGGAAAAGAACCTCATTAATGAAGAGCTCAACGAGAGGCTTGAATTCTACTCAGGTAAGATGAAATTAGCGCTTTGAAATGTATGCACATCTTATTCTTACACTCTTTTCTAAACTGCTTAGTTATTATCTGAAAGTGACTTATTCATTTTTGTTCACAAAATTTCAGATCTTCAGATAGACTTCATGGCAAAGCTGGGCCCGAGTACACAAAAGAGTCCTGAGAGGTCGCCCTCACAGTCCATCGACATGGTCTAAAGGCATACAAGTACCTCAGAAAAACTCAACATTTTCTTCTCCAACATCCACATACTACATTACAAAGGTGGTCTTAATGTTGTCCGATTGAATTTTTGGAAATTACTGTTGCAATGACGTTAAATCGCTACATCTCAATTTATTTATTTTTTTCAGGTGGCAAGCCTGGCCTGAACAAGATGATGCTGGATGTGCTTAAGAGAAGATGCACACTACCTGACGAATTCTCTGTCGCCAGAAACACAAGCAGTCATTCTCAGTCATTCTTTGGAGGAACTGCATGCACGGGACATTCGGATGGTATGTGTAACAATGGATGGGCAACCAGCTTTGGTGTGAGCTGAAGGGAAACCCGCAAAAGCCCTGACTGGTGAGAAAATATGTTTGATGATGGACGCATGCCACATGCTGGAGCTGGCACGTAATATGTTGCAGGTAAATGATGATCGTCGTAGACCTATTTCTACATGTTCTGTCCGACTGAGTTCTGCACAAAAATCACAGTCTTAGCCAATCGGAAAATCAGATCCTCTTAATAAAAATGTGCCTGCAATACCAGACTGTGAACACTGAGGGAGCTTGAGAGCAGGAGCATTTCAGGAATTCTTATGTCTGAGAGGACCTTCTCTGAAACTTTGACAGATGATATATATCAGGGCTCAAGGAGCATGTACTAGTATTTTCTATGTGAGGACTGGGTCAGATGTCCTCACAACTAAAAAAAGCCTCACAACGTTGGTCGGCTGTCAAGGGGTGGTCATCACAAGTAAACACACGCGCACGCGCGCACGCACGCACGCACGCACGCACGCACGCACGCACGCACGCACAAGGTTTGTTTTTTACATACTTGACATCACAGCAACACATAATGACATCATCATCAAAGGCACATGAAAGCATAAAGAATGCAGACATCAACATCAAAGTCTCAACAAAGCCAGCACACACACACACACACACACACAAACACACGACACCACACACACTACACCACACACACTACACACTACACCACACACCACACACACTACACCACACA
>CAAKHG010011558.1:0-10358 GCA_901007715.1 Dactylopterus volitans | reverse complement strand
GTTTGAGGTCACTTTCGTGAATGTGAGCTGGTGGCGCGGCGATATTAAGAGTTCCTCTGAGTGACAGAAATGCAGGGAAACTGCGTTCATGTGCCTGGCAAAGTACAAAGTTCCACAAAGAAAGCGTGGAGCTAATGCTAACCGCTAGTCTTTCAGCTGTTAGTCTAAAAATAAGCATGAAATTAAAAACAAAAAAAACTGTACGGTTTGATTGACCAATCAGACACTGGTAAAGCCTCGGATTTGAATAAACAAAGCTTCACTTTGTAGCTAGAAGTATTCCAAAGCCTGCATAGCTTTGCGTCACACTTCCTGACCTAATTTGAGTCCATTAGCATTAGCCACATTTTCTGTCTCTGGCAGATTTGCGGCTCTTTTTTTTTTTTGGCGGACGCGCGCGCGACGCATAATCCAATTTAAAAGGGGAAGTAATAGAGATAAATCCTCCCTTCTGTCCGCGGAGCTTCGCTCAGTTCCGCGACGGTTCGATGCGGCGTCAGATTAGCCCCGTTAGCATCCTGAGGCGCCGCCAAAACAAACAGACGGGAGGCGTTCCTGCCCGTTTCGTTTTCAGAATTAGAAGCGGCGGATCTCTATTATCAGCACGAGGAAGCTGTCTCCCTCCTCTCTTTGATTCATTTGGCGGCTGTGGCGGCTCTGGCGGGGGTCCGCCTCCGTCCGACTGCCGCGGCGTTTTGTCATGCCACGTTTAATTACGAGTAGCCGGTTGGTTGCCGCGGCCCTCGCGTCGACCGGGCGCCTCTTCCGGGCTCCACGAGCGTGTTTCCAAAAGCAAACGGCGACGATGTGGGGCGTGGGCACGCATCCGCGGTGGGATCCGTGCGGACGCGCCTTCATCCCTTCCTAATTGGGAATTTGTGTTCATTAATAGCGCGGCGGTGCAGGTTCACACCTGTTGTTGCCGGCGGTGGAGGGAGGCGGGTCAGAAATAACGGCAGACGACCGGCCCCCCCATCCTCCTCCTCATCCTCCCCCACCGCCACCCCTCTCATCAACAATCGCGGTCACATGACAAATCCCCAATTATCTCCAAAGCCGCTGCCCTCCGGCGGAAAATCAGAGCCTCTCCTCCAGTTTTGAAATAATGAGAGAATTTTTTTTAAGCCATTATCACGCTCCCCCGCCATACAGCTTCAGCCTAATTATCCCCGTCCATTCCGTCTCATTAAAGAGGGAGTTTTGATCAAAAGGAGTGTGTTTGGGTGTTCGCTCTTTGTTGGCTCTGCTATACAATAGTTAGGTATTAAAAAAATGAACGGCAGCCAATGGGGGACGCGCGTCGGCTTGTTAGCGTCTCACACACACACACGCACACACACCTTCCACCTCGAAATATGCAGGATGCTTTTGTAATGAGAACCTTCTTTCAAGTGGACCAAAGCTGCGTGACGTATGGTAAACAGAGCACTGTCACCCGCACACACACACTTTTTTTTTTTTTTTTTTTGATTAATTTTGTTTCTTGTTCATTTCAAAATCAGCTCGTTTTTTTTTAAATTGTTTCCTAACCAATAACCTGCCGGCTTTTATGAGCAACATTTCTGGCGTCTTCTTCTCATTTTTGAGTTGGTGAAGAAGAAAGCAAAAGTAAACGTTTAATGAAACAAGAACTCCAATACTGGAGCACCAACATCTACAGGTATGCTAGCTCTGGTAGTAAATACCCAAATGCTAGCTTTAGCATGGTAACACGCTGGTGTTTAAGTAGCACTTAACGCTTAACTGTTTTGGAATGTTCAAGAGAGTTATTATGCCTAAATTTCCATTATCCCGAAAATTTCCGTATTGCCGTTATCATATTTGTTGTCTCCCGGAGTCAAAACTGGCGAAGTCATCATGATAAAAACGAAGTTACGATGGATTTTTAGTGACACTTTGGTGATAAAAGCTTGAGGAGTTCAATATTTCTAGTTCAGGCTCCTTGAAAATGCTTCAGTTTAGCTGGTATAAAGCCGCGTGAACCCTATTAGCATGTGTCCTCCACCGCCGCCGCCGCGTTAGCTCGCAAACATTTACAAGACGGCCGCCGCTCAGTGGGACTCTCAAGGCTCCCGCGGATGGTTTTTATGTCATTATGGACTAAATTAAAATCTCAGTTGGATGACGGCGCTGAATGAAAATGAAGGGGGTGACCAAAGCGCGGGGGGTGGGGGTGGGGTGGTTGGGGGGTTGCTGAGATGCTCAAATCTTGAATTGACTTGGTATTACATGGAATGACCATGTGCACTTTTGTGCCCATCTGCAAAATACATTGACACTGTACATGCGTAAGCTTTGACCTGATGGGTGGGTGAGTTGGTTTATTTATTTATTATCATTATTTGTCTATTTGGTCAAATTTCCTGGCCATCGTTTTTGGGCTGGGTTAAGTTTTTGTAACACATTTTGGAATTCAAATTTTTTATTTATTTATTCTTTTAACCAGCTTCTCCAGTGGATTCCGCATGAATCTCTTAAACAACTTCAGCCCTGCTCAAAACTACCAAACATTCAATCATTTTGAGTATTTTAACACTTCAAATGCCAGTTTAATTACTTGATATCACTGTTGTTATTTATGGGGGAAAAAATTCATGTAGCAACTGTTGGGTGACTGGGGGATTATTTATTTATTTATTTAGTCGTTTATCTTGTCTTGACTATGTCAAAGATATTGACTTTGATGCATTATTGATTTTAGTGTCGCACCAGATTTAAAATTTACTACCCTCATAACCATGCTCCCATGGCGATGAACGAAACAGTTGCCAAGGCGATTCCCTCAGACACCAAACTTCCCTCGGGGGGTCTCACCGTTGTCCCGGTCCGCTCAGCGGTGGTCGATGTATTCCGGTCTGGACACACCAGCAGACTGATTGTTATCCATAAGCTTACCCTGCATGGCTGGGGGGAAAAAAAGAAAAAAAAAGGTTATTTTTAGGGCCATTCAGCGATGTCGCAAGCGCCAGTGCCACGTAGAAGCCATTAAACACACCGAGAGCTGGCATGAGTGGCGTTCGCTGACCACTTGAGCCCCTTTTACATTCAGAACACGGCAAATCCAACCTTAATTACATCCTTTGCTCACCTTCATCCACACTAATTTCGCCTCCTTCCCCTCTCCCCTTGATTCCCTCCTCTGGTTCCTCCACATCCTGTTATTCCCGCCACCTTGCCGTCGCTTAACACTTGGCAGCTGGACATCGGGTGATAAGACATAATCACGCCCCCTTCCCCGAACCCGCCACCAGCCCCTCCCCCATCTCAACCTGCGCGCTGACACGCGTGCTGGCATTTACTGCACGACGGCGGCTTGACTCAGGACCACATCCGTCTTCATTAGGCGGCTGGTTGTGCGGTATTAGCCGTGTTCGGCGCACCAATCGAGCCCCCTGACAAGTTAATTACCAGGGTTTGCCAGGGGGGAAGCTAGCCGGGTCCACCTCAAGCCTCATAATAGGTGGATATGATACTCTTGTGTGTCTGCTGCAACCGACCAGCCACGTTTTCTGTTTTTCCAATGAGATTTAAAGCACCGCGACAAAAGGGGCCAGGAGACCCTGAGTTTGACCGACCACCTCGCAGCCCACTTTAAGAGGCTGGGTTATTGGTACGATCATCTGCAATACTGATCCATACATGTAACTATGTAAAATCTGGAAGAATCTCCGGCTACCAACATCCTTGCACTCCTAAATGACCTTATACTTCCATTTGCGCCGGTCCACAGACCTGTATGCATTGTAAAATGAAACCTTCAAAGTTTATTTTTCAGTATTTAATGCTAAATTCTTGTACATCGTGAGCAGGGGTGTGCCTAGAAGTATTTTCTCTTGGGGGAGGGGGGGCAAGTAGGGGCATTGATTGCATAAAGATGGCACACTACGGTCTTAGATCATATAAACAGCTGGCTAAGGTATGAATACCAGTAGTATTTAGTTACCCAAATAATACACACTGCATACACAACTTGGGGTTGCTGTAACATTTTTTTTTTTTTTTCACCACTTCTACCGGCGCAGGCTAACATTTCCCACAGGCCTCGAATCGTTACGCTAAGCTAGCGTGCTTGTCAGTCACTCCAAACCGCAAACGATTGTTTACTTACCCTCGTTTTCTCCTTTATAGCCCAAATTCTAGGTGCTCTAATAGTTGAAGAGGGTCCAAGTTTTGAAACTCTAATCTGATTGTCAGCTCCGCTTGGGGGTGGTTAGACAGGGCGACCAATCAGATTCCACGGGCTAGCCAGTGCCACCCCCGGCCATCCCGGTGGCCACGCCCCTGAGTGTGAGCGAAGTTAGATTTCCTTGTTCGTGTTCATTTTATGGACTCCGGTTCGTCGAAGTCGCACACTTAGGTGATTAAGAAGCCTCACAAATAACAACATGTGGATCAAAAATGTAAAAGGTTCAAATCAGTTCAATAGGTTAACCGAAATAAAGTATGTTAAATGTACAACAACACCCAAACTGAAGCAAAAAATGCAAAATATGCAAATGTTATATAAGTTGAATTTATAACAGTAATATATAAATATAAAAATAGCAAGAAATGCAACAAAGATGCAACTTGTGCAGATTTGAAACAGACTAAGAATGAAATATTTCAAATACCTATACAAAAGAAAACGAAACAAAAAGTATGTAATTGTATACATAAATACAAAAATCATCATCATCATAACATGTGCGTAGACGATATCGGCTACATAACGAACACCAGTGTGTGTTTAACCACATGTTCATTGCAATTTTTAACTTATGACTTCACTGACCGGAGTGAATCAGTGAACCGGATCATCTGAGTCGGCGTTTTTTTCCGGTGAGTCGGCAGTATTTCCCGTCAGTCCGCTAACTAACCGTGTGCACTTAGCGTTAGCAAGCCAGAGGCCTCGCATCCGGGTGAATGGAGACCTCGGAATTACGATCCGTGATCCATTCCGAAGATCTGGATCATTAACCCGGGTGATTCCGGAACCGGGCAGCTCAACTCCTGGCCCGAGAGTTCTGGCTCAAATTTGTAAAATTAAAACGCAGGGGTAAAGAGGAGAGCGGTCAAGGCCTCGGGTCTCTGCACGGCTAATCGGTCACCTCCTCAGCCAACCACGTCTCCAGCACGCCGCCATTCGCATCCGCCGGCTCCCCCCGATGCATACCAAGCACCACCGTTCTCTTCGCCATGAAGAAAACAACCCGCCCCTGATAAAAACGAGGCATCTGTGTTTTTTAATCGCCTGCAAACAGATTGTGCTCATTCTTCACACATTTCTTCGTGGTTTTCGGCGGAGCGCTGATTGCCTCGCGGGCGGCAGCGGCGCTGCGCCGGCGGGGATAACGGAAATTGATCAGCGGTGTGGAAAGCTGGGGAAAACAACAACGCACGGGCCGCCACGCAGGTGTCCCGCGTGGCGGCCTCGGCTCGTCGCGGTGGCAGCGGCCTGCCGCTCGGATTCATCAGCGGCTCAACTGTGACTGCGTTCGGAAGTGAGCGAGTAAGAAAACACTTCCAGTCGGGGCAGGGATTGTTCAGAAATCTTATGTTTTAAAGCGGCATTAGAAAATATGCTTCTGCCTCATAGCTACTTTGCTTGTTTTCTAGCTACTGGTAGAATTCTGTTGCATTCGGGAACCTGCATTAAATTGAGATTTCTTTGAGTACCGTACATTCATGGTGTCATTATGTAATCAACGTTAACTTTGCAGCATTAATCTTATATGATGAGTTGGAAGGAAAGCCTCTCCGGGTAGTGCAAAACATGTAGATGAAGGACTGCAAGGAACTTTAATTACTCTGCTGTTTCAAAATACTTCCATTTTCTGCGACTTTTATAGTTGTTCTCCATGACATCCAGGGGGCATTTTTCAACAGTTACTCCCACATCTGACTCCATAGTCACCAGCCGCTTTGCAGATTTATAACTGTAAGATTTTTATGCACTAAACAAGTCAAGTTTAATGGATCCAAAAATGGAGGCGAGCCTCCGCAGAACCGGGCGGCGTCCCTTTTTGAACAGACGCCCCAACAGTGCCTTCATCACGAAGCCAACTTTTGTGATTTATTCTATTTTAAGGTAGAGTAAGTGGTGTCGTGGATGATCTTTAAGCCAGAAATTGAATATAATATGCGTTGTCAATAGAGGCTGATGGCTTTTAACTGAGAACGCAAATACGTGGTATGTAGCTACGTAAGGAGCAGCTCCTCCACCGGGGCGGTGACGTATTCGCTTCCGTATAATAGGACAAACTCACACGGTCGTTTGTCTTGGCCCAACAGCTTTCCACTTCATTTTGATTCAGCCGTTTTTTTTAAATGCGTCTGTTTATAATAGTGATACTAAGAACACGGGGCTGAACGCCAATGGAGCAGCGTAACCGAGTGTATTTTAAGGGTTTTCTGTTTTTGGTTTCCAGTTGCCTTTTTCAGGCTTTTTTTTAACAAGCTAGTTTTATGGAGATCGAGGAGAGCTGGGTCCAGATAACAGACTAATGGATCCATATTAATGCAAGGACCTCCATGATTGCAGTTTTTGTGTGTTTCAAAGAGACTTGTTGTCGGGAAGCGCTCTGGACCACACGAGAAGATTGAAAATAAGTGGCGATCCTGCTACTTCAGGTGCCACATGGATGCTACATATCTGCAGAGACTTGTAGTTGCTGGTCACGTTAATGCTGCGTTCGAGTGCACTCGGAAAGATCCAGGTTCGGAAATTCCGACTTTCGAGGCGACCAACTCGGGCTGCTTGGATCCTACCCAAATTCCGCCGGAGTCCCGAGTTCAAGCACCGTTCTATTGCACTTTTCCGATTTGGAGGTTGGATCTCTCCGAGTTCCAAGTGCAATCGAACGCAGCATAAGTCAAGTTTATTCAGTTCAGGTAACATGGCCTGGGTGGGCTCTACAATCTGTACAGTGACTGTCCTTAGACCCTTAGAAGAAACCTCAGGAGGAGCCACAGAGGAGGATCACGGAGATCCCCATCACATTAGGAATTTATAGAAAACAAGGACTAAATCGCTGATAAAAATAACTTAAGGAGGAAGTGAAGCACCGTCACACAGCGCCGCCTCGGGACTTCCCCTCCACTGTGGTGCCCTGGAAGAGGGCGGGGCCACATAGAGGAAATTAGGATTTCATCCATTCAACTGACACATGATAGGAACGCACGTTGGGAACATGGACAAACGATGGGCGAGCGGTGGTCCACGAGGAAAGTCGGGAGGACCCGGTCCAGATCCACCCTCAAAACGAGGCAGGTCTAGTTTTGGACCCCGATGGAGATGGTGGAGAAACATCTCCGCTGTACCACATGCACATGGAGCTGTTGTTAATACCACCCACCCCGCCTCCTAGCCAGGCCGCACCCCCAGTGCTGGCTTCATCGGAACGCTCAGGTTAGACTGAACAGTTAAATCCTTCCCCCCTAAATGTGTTTGGAGCCTCCGTGGGCGACAAATCAATTTCCCTGCAGGAGCAATAATGTTTTTGTTTTTTTCTGATTTTGAAGTGATTGCTGGTTCTGGCTAAACATTTTTTTTTTTGATGCGATACCAAAATTCAACAAACGCGGGGGCATTTTTTTGAATGACCCTTTAGGGCAAACTAGGTAGTTTCTCCAAAGGGAAGTAAGTCACTGAAAACCGGACCTTCAGGGAGCAGTTTTTTTTTAATATACTGCGTTTTATACCAAGTGCTTGTAATACACCAAGAAACGCAATGTATCATGGGCGGCAGGGAGGACAAGGACGCCACGGGAGCGAAAATAGCCTGGAAACTGTGCAGCGCTCAATGTAAAACATAAAAAAAAAGAAAAAGAAAAATTGCAAGTTAGTCATCGGGGGGAGAAATGCATTTGTCAGACCTCAAGGACAGGCAAAGCTTATTAGCCAGCAACGCAAACATAACTTGTGTGTTTATAAGAGAACTCCACCGGGCACTTAATCGTTGCGCTGCCGGGTAATTGCCATGCAGCTGACGCGGGGCCTTCGAGATCCTCGTTGCCGGCAATATGCGCCGTAAATTAAATTCAGCTCGCCTGTGAACAAGACGCAACATAAAACGCGTCAGCGAGAGTAATCACAAAAAATATATATATATAATCACCTAACTTTGACAGTATCCACTTTTTTTTTTTTTTTTTTTTTTTTTTTACTTAATGGATTTTGAATGCAGACATTTACATATCATTTTAAGTCGCTTTTTACGCGTGAGGAAAGAAACCGCCTTGACTCGGCTGATGTTTTGACAGTTTACACAGTTACACCTCATCACTGCACAAAAATGACAAACTGTCCTCCCAGGAATTCCGATTTTGGCCCTTTTTGCCCTTTTAACCCTTCCCAGGGCTAGTCACCACCATCCAGTGTTGTTATTTGAAACATTTGAAGTTACTCATTTGTTTTTACTGAAAAAAAATGACACCGGTGACATCACTGGTGTTGAGGAGGCCTCCTCTTCTGGTTAGCCAGGTGCTACAAACTGGCCGCTGTTAGGCAGTTGGACACGCGGTCATTGGATTCCGAAGGATTTGAGTGTTTGGCGTCAGACACAAGGAGTGGCGACCCCCCCTCGACCCCTGAATGTAAAGGATCTGAACATCCCTGCCGAGCGTGCATGCCTGCGCCTTGGAAGCGGCACGAGGAAAAAGAAAATAAGGGCCCATTTTTCATACCGCGGGTTCAATGGCGTAAGTCATTTCAGAATATGACATATTTTCCTGTGGCTGGCATAAGACTTATGAAAGTTTAATGAGCAGGAAAAACCTGTTAATGCATTCTGCCCCGGCAACACAGAGGAGAGCACAAAGGGGAGCAGTGTGAGCGCCTCCGTCGCCTCCGAGTGCTTCTCCCGGAGCGTCCATCGGGGCTCGTAAACATCGCCCGTCCGGTGGGTCGCGCTTACCGGAACTCATCCGCCGCAAACCGAGCGCGTCTCCTGCGGCCTCCGAGCGTCCACCTTTTGCGCTCAACGGCGCGTCCGTCCCGTTCCTGTGGAGACGACATCCCGGGAAGGCCTGGAGAGAAAGGCCCTAAATTTGGCAAAAAAATTTTGTAAGATTTCTGTGGTCGAAACAACAAAGGCGGCCTCTGTGACCTCGCAAAAAACAAAACAAAAAAAAACAAACATGTTTGGCCCTAACTGTCCATGTCATAGATTTTGACAAAATTCCGTAAATCATAGAATTACATAACGTTACACAGTGGCATTTTTTTGCATCCAGAATGTCAAAGGCCAACTTTTCTGATGTCTGATGTGTGTCCGGCTTTCGTGATTATTCGAGGAATTCCTGGCGGGCGTTTTTCAAATATCAAATTTGGCCCGAGGAGCTACACTCGCCAGTCACGTCATTAGGCACACCTGCGCAACTGCTTATCAACGCAAATGTCTCTTCAGCCAATCACACGGCAGCAGCTCAGCGCATCAGGGCGTGTGGGCGTGGTCAAGAGGATCCGCTGAAGTTCAGACCAGCATCAGGATGGAGGAGAAAGGTGGATTAAGTGGCTTTGAAGGTGTCATGGTTGTTGGTGTCCCAGCAGCTGCTGATCTACTGGGGTTCTGACACACATACAACCATCTCTAGGGTTTACAGAGGATGGTCCCACAAAGAGGAGATACCCAGTGATGCTCAGTTCTCTGGGAGGAGATGCCTTGTTGGTGCCAGAGGTCAGAGGTTAGATGGCCAGACTGGTCCCGGCTGATAGAAGGACGACAGTTCTCTCAATGAACCATCGTTACAGCCGAGGAAGCAGGAGAGCATCTCTGAACCCACAACACCTCCAACCTTGAAGCTGATGGGCTACAAAAGTACCTTTGTACCTAATAAAGTGGTCAGCGAGCGGTCATATCCCGGCGACATCACGTCTCTCCCTTTCTCATGAATATATCTGGAACCACCTGACAGAGTTTCTTCAAATTTGGTTCCAAAAGTGGACTGATCACACTTTGCCGGGCCAATTTCAGGACCACCGTGACCCGGCTAGACAGGTTCTGGCCATAGTGACCCTCCACATCATTCGCGAGTTATGGCAAAGACCCGCCCCCACCTCCCAAAAAAAAAGTCTAATACAATGAAATGACATTTTATCCAAAAGGTCGTAGTTCAGCCTCGCATCCGTCTCTTGAATGTTGTATTTCAGGGAAGCCTGGAAGGAATTTGATTATGACAAATGCCTAATCGGAGGAAATTGTTAAATGTACGTCTTGTGCCGTTCATTCGAAAGCCCCCGCGACGCATCTTATGCACAGAAACGGATGTGAGCTGCAAATTGACTGGTGGGCGGCGGAATATAACCGGAGGGTGTGTGTGTGTGGGGGGGGGGGGGGGGGGGGGGGGGGTGTGTGTTTTTGTTTTTTTTTTGTTGT
>CAAKHG010011557.1:0-12500 GCA_901007715.1 Dactylopterus volitans | reverse complement strand
TGGACGTTTTCCCCGTTAGCTGAGTTGTGCCTGGTGACCAGCGGCAGGTCCTGACCTCTGGGAGAATAGAGCGTGACCATGAATTAAGTAAAGAATAAGAAAAATATGTAAACGAGAGGGGCTTTAATAAGAACTTTTCTGTATTACAATGAGGAATACGCAAGCACTGACAGAGGAGAGAAGCTACAAGATGTAAAGAGCTGAAACCATCTGACGGTGGCCACAAAAAACAAAACAAAAAAAAACCCCACACTGACAAGGACTTGTGATATCAAACTTTATATTCCACTCATCCCAAGTGGGGATCATCTTGAGAGGGAACGTGGTGATGGACGAACTGGCAGACACGTCCCAAGTGTTCTGTGTCCTTTTGAACTGATTCATGAATTGCATCTGGATCAGCAAGTGTATGAAAACCTCTTTCCACTTTGTGTATCAATCATTTTAAATAGAAGCCTGCTGTCATCCAAAATTCACACCTTTTCAAATCAGATTGCAGAGTAAAATGAGGTTCTAAATAATTAAACCAAAGTAATTCTCCAAAGCACATCTCAAAGTGCTTCGATTCTAATGCTACTTTTACGATGACATTTTTTTGCAGTTGTGATCACTGGAAATAGGCAGACATTTGCAGTTTAGTTTTGTCATTGTTATGAAAGCTACAACAGATGTCTTTCATTTGAACGATTGGATAGCTGCCTTTTTTGTTGCCGTTTTCCTGCTACAGTTTAAGGTTGATGGGGTGTCATAATCATGTGATCTGTTGCAATTCAGAGTAATTGACTGTGTGCACATGCAGTTTGAAGCATCATGGCCAAAAGATGGAGATCTATTCACTCACCAACTATCAGTAGCTCTAAGGTTTTTTTCTGAGTAACGTTCACTTGATTGCTGTATTTTCAAATGGAAAAGCGAAATATGGCATTTGGTTTCTATATTTCTTTTATTACATCTTTCTAGATTATTGAGCCCAAAACACCACTAAAATGGAATAAGTGGACAAAGCAATTAATATTCCTACAGGTTTTAGGTTATAGCGACTTAGCATTTGGTGTATTGAACTTCAAGATGTAATTTAACATTTAATTTAACAGTCTTTCAGACTTTAAGATTTAATTCACTTAAGTTTTTCTAAACTTTTTTTTTTTTTAATTATTATCAATTTCTTTAAATGCTAAGTAAATTAAACTTATTGGGGCTTACAGTGCATGTGCTGTTCGTCCTGTTAATAATTTGATAAAATAACTTACAGGTTGAAATGAATAAATTAGGAATCCTGTGTTGCTAGGATGTACAATTACTGTGACCCTGTTTTGTTATTAACTGTGATAAACAGCTACCTCAGAAAAAAGCACAAGTCTAACAGTGATGACTGACCAGAATCTGTCCAACAGCGACATATCATGCCTTTTTTTTCTTCTTTGGTGCAGTGTAGTTCGCGGTGTGATGCTCCATCCTGTCATATTTATCGTGGCCTTCCCTGGGGAGATGACGGAGTGTGGATTGATAATTCATCACACTAAATACTTTATATTCATGCTGTTAAACAGTGTGGCAGCAGCTAGCCTACAATTTATCTGGGTCATGGTATGAATTCCAAATCACAAGCGTCTTAACTTGGCATCGGAGCAGAGATTTTCTATGCAAAGCTCTTGAGCGAGCGGGAAACCAGAATCCTCATCGTTCTGAATCATAAAAATTTTGCGACGTGGTACCTGAAGCAGCGGTTACAGTACAGGTCTCCATCACAGGTGTGACAGCGGATGGTGGCGTCGTTGTTACAGATGCAGCACCATGGAAGTTCATCGTCGTCACTGTCTGATGGCTGATGAGCAACGGCTGCTGGTGAAATCCTACTCTTGGCTGCTGGGCCCTGAGCCTTGCAAACACAAACACACACCAAAAAAAAAAAAAATTAAAGTTTATCCTTTTTTATAATTTGGAAAATATTGAAGCGATGTGGCTATTATTTTGTACCGGTTTCTTAGAGGTTTTTTTCTTCTCTATGTTCCTTGGCCCACTGTGTTCTAAAGGTATGTTGTAGCCACTGGCCTCATCGAGTGCGGCTTCTTCTGAGAGCTACAACAAAAGAAAAACAGAACTTTTGGCAAAAGTCTTTAATTGACATTACAAATGATTAAAAGGAGAAAAATAGCAGCCCCTTGTGGCAACCGTCAGTAGCCTCGAGATGATCGTTATGCCTGTCATACTGTATATATGTCACATGGGCGAGATGGAGATTAGTTAGCCATAGAGCCCTGACCTGTTTTAACACCCTCATCACAGTCTCTTCCTCCGTCTCTTCATCACTGTCAGGCTGCCTGAAGTCCTCCATGGTGACTAAAAATGACACAACAAATACAACAATCATAGCTTTTCTGACACACAACAGCACTCACGCTCTGTCAGCGCCATTTTTACCGACACTGTACAAATACTGGATCCAAATTTCGGACAAATGTGCAAAACAGATAAGGTTAAGCGAGTGGCACAGCAGGAACTATACAGTAGAGACATGTAAAAGACTGAATGTAGACATTAAGCAGTAGGTTTTGCTGAAACTCATGGTACCTTTGTCTGGGTCCTGCCCTTTCAGTTGTGCGAGCCTCTTCGCCATGTGAAGGATCTGGTCTTGAGAGTGATGATCCTTCCTCAGCTCCTCCATAGCATCGTCAAGCAGACGAGCCTTCTCAGCCTCAAGCTGCTTATTGGCATCCTGGTTCTCCTCCAAATTCTCCTCTAAAGTCGACTCTTCCTGCTTATTTAGGTCATTCATAAGGCCGTCTACACCTGAAGAGGGGATTACAGGTTTGATTATATTTATCTAAATCGAGTCATAACGTAGTAATTTTAAATCTTCCTGGTATGATAGTTATGATCGTGTAATGACATTATGATATGATTATGATATGATTGCACGATTCGTTTTTAATTAAAAATCAATGAGTAACATCTCACTGCCCTCGGGATTTGATTGCTGACTGTCTATGGCAACTTCCTCGGTCATCTGAGTTATCAGATCATTGGCTTGTTCAGTCTGAGTCCTGCCATCTGGAGGCTGGTGCACCTGCACATAGGAGAACCAGCAGTACTTGGAACTGCACTCTCAGACAAAAAAAAAAAAAAAATAGGCGAACAAGTAGTCAGGAGTGTGGCTCACACGTGGAGGAGCCTGTGAAGGAGGGGCTTGACCCCGTAGAGCTGCCAGACGGTCCTCCATTTCCTCTGTAGAAGGCACTGGTTGGCTGGGAGTTTTTAGAGCAGCAAGGCGAGATTCAAGCTCTTTTTCAGATGGGATGGATTCTGTTAAAGAAGTAGAACGTTTACAACAGCACCAGCAAAGACAAACTATTATATCTACCTATCTATCTTTGAGTATTTGGCAGGTGCCAAAAATGCAACCGTTTTACTTGGTTTCGTGTCGTCTTTCAGCTTTTGGAGCCTTTCAGCAATTGTCTGATCCTCCTTGCTGAGGCCTTTGGGGAGGGGAAGACCTGCTTTAGTGCTTCGACCGCCTCCATGTGTAAGAGGCTGCGTCGTCCGCCCTTGTTTGGCCTCGAGTGCGGCGACTCTTCTGTGGAACAAAGCATACATTGTTGAAATCAATAAGCCACTATGTTGGCTACAAAATACTTTTTTGATCTCAAACTGACTTTTTGTAGTTTTCAGGAGGGGACCATCTTCCAGCACTGCTCGGAGGTTCCCCACTAAAGCACAGATATTGTAAGAAATTGATTTGCCATGACTATGATGACTGAGTGTCACATTTAGATGATATCGTTTTTAGGAGATTAGGTTGCAACCTTGTCAGATTATCGTGGCACTGCTTGCAGACCTTCTGCTGCTGGCTGTTGCCACAGCGAGGCACCACAGCACTGAAAGTCAGGCAGCCGGAGCAGAAGGCGCGACCGCAGCTCTTACAGCCCAGCTGCGGGCACATCACAACATCAATGCAGTCTCCTGCGTTAAAGACGTTTCAGCGAGTAAAGCTGGGTGACAGGCGTTAGCTAGCACACTCCCCTTACCTCCTTCTTGAAGAGGCTGAATTTGGATGCACAGCAGAAACAGCGGTTGTCCATACCGAAACGCGTCCGGCGTCATGAACGAGCCGTTAATCACGGGGTCGATACCGATAACGCGCACAGACGTGTCAAGGACAGCAACTCTTTGGACGATAAAGTCGGTGGCTAGCCGCCTGCTTGCAGCTTTTGGCTACAATCAAAACAGGAACCATTCCGGAAGAAGGGGCGTGGCGTTAAATGCAGTTTCCTGTTTGTGGCCGCCAATCAGCGTTCTCAAAATTCTCTCGGCGGTCATTCAAAACACAGAACCGACAGCTCCGACACCGAAGCCAAAATAAGATACAAAAGCATCTTAAAGGCGGTGAGAAAGATTCTGTTGGTATGTCCGTTGTTTTCTTCTAGTTTGTGACTGGGTTATTTGAGGAATGCTGTGAACAGCGACAGAAAAGCGCACGAGCTAAAGCTAATGGTGGCTAGCTAACGTCATGCGCCTCTGGCTAACTTTAGCCTGCTAGCAACCTGGCCACCCTGCTGCTCTGTACTGGAAACGTAGCTATTCATTTCAAAATGCTAAATGTTATATTCTGCAAGCTGACAGCAACCTCATCGCGGCCTCACAGCGAATATATAATACATTTATTTTGCTCCATCATGACTCCCAGGACTGAGGCACCGATTAAGCCCCGACTTTTATAGAAGATTATGACAAAAAATATGGGAGGATACATAGACGAAAAGCATTCCTGATATATAAATGTGAACATCATCAATGCATAAGCCAAGTTTGTGCAACCTTTTTTTTTTGCATGACTGCTCCACAGATCTGTGGAATACAAACTAAAACATGCGTATAATGAATCAACTTGTACATTTATTTGACTAGTTTATACTACCTTTATAAAACATAATGTCAGTCAGCAGTGAGTGCCGTGTTCATTTCAGTTGCTCAGAACAATCAAGCGATTTCCTTTGTCTGACCAACTGTCCCAAACCCAAAGATAACCAGTTAGCAAACATATGTCAAAAGAGCACAACAGAAACCATACTGTGTCACCAGTTTCCTGAATCTGTGATTGCAGGTGAAGGTCATAGGAAATTAACCATCTAAGTCTGTGATATAAGTTGAAAAAAATCATCAGTGAGCCAAACGCAAGATGGGTTTTTAGAATGGATATGCACATGAAATCAATTCTGAAAGTAACTGATACCTGCGGCTCTGTTGGCATTTAGTTGAGTACATTTCCACAATGGCGGAAGGAGGAGATGTGGAGTGGGAGCTCAGCAAAGAGAACATCCAGCCGCTGAGGCGGGGAAGAGCCATATCAGCCTTACACCAGGCACTCAGTCTACAACAAGATGGGCTCAACCCTGCCATTGACCAGCAGAGACAGTATGGATGTGCTTTGAATCATTGTACCTTAATTGTGTGAGTACAGTTCTGAATACAACCCAGCGGTTATCATGTTTTAATAATTGTCTTTTCCTCCCTCAGGGCCTTTGAGTCTGAGCTGCGAATGTATGATGGAGATGATCCCCTTGATGTCTGGGATCGGTAGGTGCAATGTGTGAACAGTGGGTTGTGTGGATATGTGAAGCTGTGAAATGCAAGAGGTTTTCCACCATGTCATCCTCATCTCTTTATTTAACAGGTATATAAAATGGACAGAGCAAACCTTCCCTCAGGGAGGAAAGGAGAGCCACCTCAACACGCTGCTGGAGCGAGTTGTGACCAGATTCACAGAAGAACAGAAGTATCACGACGACCCTCGCTATGTTGATCTTTGGATCAAATTTGTACGTTTGATAGAAACATTTGCTAATGTTTTCACTCCGGGAAACTGCTTGGACAGTAATAATTAATGTTGCTGCATTGTTCATCAGGCGATGATCTGCTCGGAGCCCTTGGACTTCTACAGGTACATGCGTGCTCAAGGAATAGGGACGACGCAGGCCTCTCTCTACATCGCTTGGTCAGAGGAATATGAGAACCAAGGCAACTTTCACAAAGCGGACCAGGTTTATCAGGAGGGATTCAAGATGCGTGCGGAACCTCACGACAAGCTCCAACAGTTTCACAGGCATGGATCTATCATTACATTTGGAGTTTAAAACAGCCTCAATCTATGAAGTTTTACCTACCCTGTACTTTTTTTAAATTTTTTTTATCACAATCATGATTTCCTGTTATTATTTGTAGGGCTCTGCAGGCAAGAGTGTCCAGGCAGGTGATGATGAATTTGGATGCGGACGACAGCGACGATGAGCCCAAACAACCTGAAAGAGTTTCGTTAGCCGACCTCAAATTTAGAGGGAAGAAAACAGCCATTGCTCCCATCAACAGGACTGGGTCAGCAATCAGAAGTAAGCATGTACTAATTAACCGCACAGTGTGGATTTTTTTGTGCTGTGGAACAGCGTTTTAATGAGCGGGCTCTTGTTTTATTTTTAATTCACATTCTGCCAATGGTTTCCCAATATTCCACCTAATGGCAATTTAGTGGTAGCAAAAGTAATTCAGCATTGCATCAGTAAAAATTGAAGGAGAGGATAAGCCAGCAAAAATTACTTGACGACGTTTGCAAAATTAGGAACGGTATTGTTGGAGAGGGGTTTTATTTTTGATGTTTGGCTGGCTAGGTGTCTCGGGAGGCCTGCAGTCACACGGCGCCCCCGTCCTCGGCAATGCCTCAAACAGTCGATTGGTGATCTTTGACGAGAACAAGGCTCCAAGTGCTGGTCCTTCAGAGCACAGACCAGAGCCCTGGGTCGCTCCTCCTAGTGCAAGGGCAAAGGAGAATGAGCAGAAGCCTGCAAAATGGTGTGACGTCAAGGTATGAGGAATGCAGATTCTTGTGCCAAATCAATTTAATTTGTAACACAACAAGGTCAGTTTACATTTTTCCTTCTGCTGATCCACTGGGATTAATAAAGTATTTCTGATTCTGATCTCAGATGCCCCAGAAGTCCAAATTTGGACGTACTGTAATGGCTCCGCCACCTTCAAAAGCCACCTTTCAACCATTTGTTGAGGAGCTGGATGATCCTCCAACAATGTGAGTATTTATAAGAACGAAAGTAGGCTGAGTTTTTAGAGGTAAGCATATGTAACATGCATGACTATTAATGAAAATATTAAAATATGACATTTGTTTGATAAATCATACAACACTCTTGGGATGCAGCATCGCCTCCGCCTATCAAGCGACAATATTAAAAGGTGATGTGAGAGCAAAGACCGAAGTTTCATCAGAGAGACTCGTCACAAGAACAACCTGCACTTTACCTTTGCGACAGACTCAGACAAGCTACTTTAATGGACACGTTTACTTTTTATTACTTGATTAGATGTGAGTTCTGAAAAGACATGCAGTCTTTACTGTGATAAACAGCAAAACTTTTTTTTTAATCTGTTTTTTTCTTCCTGGCTCGCAGGTACATTTCTGCAGCTCTTTAGATATCAGATATGCTTTATTGCATCATGTTGAAGATTATCTTGGCAGTTTAATGCAACATCACTGTGGCGGCCAGCTGCACTAAGGAGGAACTATATGTTTATACCATAAGTAAAATTAATTCCTGCTATCAAAGCTCAGTAGATTCAATGACTGCGTGGTGGAAAAATGGCACTAGATGGTATCGTGCTTGAGTGTAGGGCATTTGCAACTTTTTCATTTTGCTCATGATAGGTTTATAATAGATAAGAATACAATGGGTGTTTTTAGATGTTGTTGTTTTTATCCTTTTATCCTTAAATCTTCTTTGAAAGCTCATACTTTTTTCTCTCGTTGTTGGCTCATGCAAATACGGTTTCTCACGTTTGCTCTGGCATGTCCCCTGTCTCAGGACGCCGCACAAGATCAACCCGACAGTGAACACAGTTTTATCAACGCGCAAACCCTGCAGGGAGGAAACGCCGCTGAAGAGACTGCAGGAGCATCGGCAGCAGCAGAAGGAGGCAGGATCGGGGAAGGCGCAGGAGCAGAGCATGTACTGTAAAGAGCTGCTGCTCAGTGGCGCCACCGAATTCTGCTTTGAGGAACTGCGCGCCGAACGCTACTTCAAGAAGATGGCCCAGGGATCGCAGGAAGTCAGCAGCCCGGGTGATCCAGCGGGCGCCCCCGCTGAAGACTGATGGATCTGACAAGACTTTTTCGTTTTCCCGAGTTCTCACATTGATTTTGACAAGTGTCATGAAACTACAAGGAGTATTTTTAGTTACCCTGATGTCGATATTCTGTCCTTGCAGTTATTCTGCTTTTCAGGCGGCAGACGAGGTGCTGATACAGCATATTGGTTGTTAGTTGAAAAACCGAGCGTAGAGTGGGATAAACCTCTACAGTGTTAAAACAATCTAAATCACAGTAGTTCACAGGGTTGATTAATTTTACTGAGTTGTTGTACATACTGAACGTGTTGCTAAACCACTGCTCACATCTTTGCTGCAAAATATAGCTCTCATTTATTTCACTTTTATTCCAGTCATGGATTGTTCTTAAGAACAGTTCTATTTATGTGTACTTCTGTTCTAAGGTGATGTGTTTTTTACTCTATTTCCCTAGCTGAGGTTTCTGTACGTTCCTGTTGGAGTGGAGAGTTTCAGTGACATGACTCAGCTGGGTTTTATGCCTCAGCGTGAGTGAAATGGCCCTCCCTGGCCACGTGTCATTGATCTTCAATAAACTTGTTAAAATGTCTGAGTAATGACTACAAGGATTTTTTCCCCCCCGTTTTTCTCTTTTTTTTCTTTGGACCGAGCTGAATTGTAGAAATGCGCCGTCAGCAAGGCGGCATGCGAGGGAAGGCATGGATTGTGTCCTTGGATTAATAATGGGGTACACGTACAATTTAGTGTTGCTTAAAGTCTGTTGCTGCAGTGGCAAATAAGTCAAATGCAATGTTTTCTAATGAGGTGACTCCGGTTATCGCCGCGGCCGAGCCTCCAGCACAAACTAAGCGTGCGGCAATTCAGTCGGCCAAATGTTAATCATTGTCCAGTGGAGGTTACCCAGAAGTCCACACTGACCAAAGTGGTGGGAGTAAACCTAATCTACTGTGATGATGGGATCCACTTCACACGCAGCCACCGAGCAGACTTTGATGAATGGCTGGAGCATAGGTGGTTGGCTCATTAGCAAGTGAAATCCTCCTTTTGCAGTTGTGGGCAGGACAGGCCCCCGGTTATGTCCCCGGGGTGGGGGGGCACCGTACCAATGAGCTGAGGCGAGGCACATAGTGTGTCTGCTTTCGCATAGGAGCTCTAGAAGAGGGCGACTTAAATCACGTACTGGAAATATGACACTGCCAGCCAAGATCCTCTCAGCTGGTGAGGACCCAAACTGTCTGCTTTAAATGTTGGCTTAGCACTGAGAGCAGCTGAAATTCAGTGATAAATGATGGGCAACATAATGCACTATCATCATAATAACATGGCGTAACCACATCATAATGCATTCTCTATGGCTCGCTATTTGGCAGGACTTATTAAAAGCTCATCTCACTGAAGCAAGCAGCCGGGGACCCTGATAGCGCTTCAGACAGAAAATCCATAGCTCCTGCTCTCCCTGCAATGGAGAAATGGTACGAGCAAGCCTCCTCTGCTCTATGCTCTTTAGACGGGCCCTCAGAGGAGACCTTTTGTCCAGCACTGTTACTTTCAAAGGCAGGAACACTCAGCCTCTGTATGGGCCGTGTTTTACAGTCACTGCTCTTAACCTATTTGTATGGTACGTATTTATATACTCCACTTAACGGCAAGTTTTCTGCCTAAGAGGTTTCAGTTAGAGAAGTCACTGACAGATATTTTGTCAAAGCAGTGAGGGGAACTACACTTGGATACCCTCGTGCGGGGAGGGAAGAGCCTCCAAAAGCGCAGCAACATATCATTAGTGCGATTTCTTGCCAAATTGTATGACTATGGAATTCTTACTCTGCCAGGAAAAAGAATGAAAGGGGGGGAAAGTCTGTGCTAATAATAAAAAAAAAAAGATGAAGTAATATGTATATCGTGACCTTATTATCTTACAATTTGGTGTCTACAAATTTTAAAACTTTTTTCTCATGCAGTCATAACATTCTTACTTTTTTGATCGCTATGTGGAGCTACTGTCTAATATAGGCCAGCTCACATTTATTGATCTGTTTAAGAAATAGGCTACATTTCTTATACTTTTAAAGAAAATCGTATAATGTACATCGTATTTGCCGTCATGCTATCTCATACCTTTAGATAAATTCAATAGATAGACTGATAATAGCAGAGAAACTGCCTCCATCCTCATGGGGAATTAAAAGTTTTGATTTACGCATGAGATTGAAGAAATTAGATTTTTTTTTTTTTGAAAAAATTTTTTTTCCACAACAGCTGTCTCACCGAAAATGGATTTATAGGCCACCAGAAAATGTCAACGTCTATAGTGTGACTACAGCTGAACCAACGAAATTGCATTTGGTTTAGCTGTATAGGTTGAGCCCTGCTTTAACCCCCAGTGTAATCCTTACAGATCCTCTCTAAACAATAGAGTGAATTGAAATGCAAAATATTAACACTTATACAGCCCGTGGGCTTTCATATTAATGACGAGGTGGCTTAAGATTGCTATTGTCACGATAAGCTTTTTTTGTTTTTTTCCCCCCTAACAATAAAAGCCACTTCACCACCATTCACCCAAAACTGGAGGCAATGCAGCAGTGGCTTTAGCAGCGTTAGCAAGTCTGACGCTGCAGCTGACCAACCATTTTTACCAAAGCGTTTAAGCTTGCTGTGATGACACAGAAATTTTAGTTCATGCATCATTATATTGTGACATCATAAATCTTTCATTTATACAGATATAGAGCATATGCAACTCACATATACTACACTACCAAATTTTAATAAAAATGAACTTAATTAAAATATCAGTACAAACTTGAATAATCTTTTACTTGATCTGGCCTGATATTCACCATTACTCTTATAGATGCATATTCGTTGTCTGTTTGCTCATTAACATAACATGGTGCCTGATTGAAAAAGTATAGTAAATTTCCTTTTGTCTACATATAACAAAAGAAGCCATAGAAAAATGCTTTGTACATTAAATTACAGGAGCGCTAATCTAAAGAAGCCACCTTTACGCCATCTCAAGAGAAATCAGGAAGCTAAACCACATAAAGTGTGTGAAATTACCAAAAACCATCTGTGACACGACGCTGACGAGCAAGAGTGAACGAGAGGGAGGGGGGTCATGCCTGCCATACCCCCAACTGGCAATCCGGTTATTGTCATGCATATTGGTTCAGTCAAGCCTTTTTCACTTGAGTTTATGTGATTATTTAAGCCTGTCATGGCGCCTTTTGCAAGCATTTCTCACATCAAAAAAACGCCACTTGTGTAACATGTATGCCCCGAATCTGGCTCACCGAGCAAGCAACTTGACCCTAATACATTTTCCTGCTTTGTGTCTGGTCTTAGCTGCCGTATAAATTATTCAGGAAATGATTGTGGCGAAAAGCGGAGAGTAATGTTTCATTCAAGTAATAGTGTTGGATCAGAAGTAGGACTGGGGCGACACTGCAACTTCATTTTCTTGCGTCTTCATTCCTCAGAAGACATGGCAGGGATGAGGATTGTACCCTGTAACACACACACACACACACACACACACATAAATACACACACACTTTACATATATACGTATATGTACATAGACAAATACAGCAACCTCTCCCACCATCTGCCACCCATGAGCCTGTCATTAAATGGATAACGCATTTGTCTGAGCAGCAGCACAGCGAGCGAGCGCGGCACCCTCGTGTTCTCGTGTCACCCACATTACGTGGAGAGCAGACAGAAGGGAACGAGATGGGAGGCAGGCAGCTGGATGAAAGGTATCCCAGGTGATGAGGTGTAGGAGAGGTCTCCTCCTCTTACAGTCATTGGAAACCGGCTTAAAAACACACGCTCGCACACAGACACATGCTGCTATCAATTCTGTTGCAAAGACAGTCCAATGAGGGAGTGGGAGGAGGCAGAGAAGGAGGGAAGTGATAAAGAGAGAGAGGGAGAGGGAGGTAGGAGGGAGTGTGTGTGCGTGTATGTGTGTGTGAGATACAGAGAGAGAGAGAGAGAGCGAGAGAGAGGGAGGCAGCGAGCTAGAGAAGCAGAGGGAGATGGGGGGTGGAAGGAACTGTATGGGGCCGTGATATTCTCTCCTCCTGGATGCTGCCTTTCTTCTTCATGGCTTTTTTTCTTCCTTTATGCAGGGGCCTGTGTACCCAGGAGCAGGCGCCGGTACACGGACCAGCACTCAGCCATGGAGCCGGGCATGAATCAGCCCCAACAAAGAGCCTTTGAGATGGCAGTGTGTGCTTCTGCCTGGAGGGAGGAACGCATCAGGCTTTCCCAGGCAAGCGGCTGCCTGCAGTGGGCGCTTGCTTGAGAGCCAGCCCTCCTCATCATTGTGTGCATGAGAGAGATAGAGAGAGATAGAGAGAGAG
>CAAKHG010011555.1:2071-12681 GCA_901007715.1 Dactylopterus volitans | reverse complement strand
AAGGTACTATGTATTATGTAAAAACACTGTGTGTGTGTGTGTGCATGCGTGTGTGCGTCTACACGCGCGTGTGTGTGTGTGTGTGTATGTGTGCGTGTGTGTGTGTGTGTGTGTGTGTGTGGACTTGCGTGTCTGCACATGCTTGGGTGTTAAAGTTGTGGTTGATCTTGATTGTCAATGCTGGAGAATTAAAGCTTTACTGTCCAAAGTTGGCAGCTAAATTCTCACCCCTCATTTCACAGTCTCTCACAAAGAAGTTTCCTTTACAAAAAAGAAAAAAAAACATGTTTGCAAATCTGTAAAAGCTTGGATTGAATGCACCTGAAAGAAAAATAGAGATAGAGGGAGAGAAAAAGAGATGAGGAGTGATGGGGAAATGTGAAACAATAGCATTTTCAAGAGTGGTAAAATGAAAAGCATAATATGAGGCTGCCATAAAACACAGTGACGTCTACCAATTACTTTTATTAGGTATCAACATGAAAGTCTAGCAAAACAATTAATGAATTGTTATTTATATGGACCTTCAATATACAAGTCAGTTTGTAATTTTACAATTTTATAATTATTAGGCTACTATCATGATCAATTTCTTATTATGTCTCATCATATTTTATTGTATTACACACCACTTTAGACTATAGAGCAATTTTTGGCATTAATACTTCTAAACATCCAATTAACTAAGTAATGAAAAGCTCTCAAATTTAATGTAGTTCATCTTTTGTCCGTCTTGTTGCCCAATCACAGTTAAATCGAAGCATTTTAAAAATGTTTTTCAGGACCTCTGGATCATTAAATATAATCATCCACTGCAACCAGGCACTCCTCTGTAAATAATTGGATTTGTAATGGTGGTCCTTGGTTTTAGGATGACTTTATTGTCTGTACAAAAGTTCGATAAACTCACCTGCTGTTACAAGCTGGTGACACTGAAGCTGTCATCATTGGCTGGGTCCAAGAGCTGGCACAGCACCCCACCTCCCTGAGCCACCTGGGTGGGATAGCGGTGTCCTAAGCCTTGGCAGGATTGATGGGAGAGGGAGTAGCTGCTAGCATCCTCCTGATGGGGTGAAGAGTCAAGGGGAGGTTTGGGATATGGGGAGTGAGGCAAAGAGCCCTGGCGCTGGCCTGTGCTGATGGTGTGGGGAGTAAGATCCTGCTTATGGGAGGTCATGGTGGTGGGAGGGCTGCGCTCCTCATATAGCAGAGATGTTGAGTGGGGGTGAAGGCTGGTATTGGGGTTAGAGTGCGTATGGGAGGAGAGGTGAGTGTTTGGGTTGGTGTGTGTGTTGTGATGGGGCTGATTGTTGGTTTGCGGGCTTGAGTGGGAGAGGGCGTTGCTCTGAGGGTGTGAGCTGGTGTAGGATTTGGTGTGCGAGCTCATGCTTGCATGGGGTTGTGTGTTGTGATGGTGTGTGTCATGGGGAGACGAGTTCATATGTGTGTGTGTGTTCACATTAGGGCTTGCCAAGGGATTTCCGTGTGTATTTCCATGTGGACTTGTGTGTGGGTTGCTGTGTGCATGCCCGGCTGTATTTGAGTGTGGGCTGGGGCTGCCGCTGTGTGATGTTTGTCCATACCAGTAGGGGGAGCTACAGTAGCTGGGTGAGTCATACTGAGCAAATTGTGAGTCTTTTGGAGGGGGGCGATGTGAGGGACTCAGTGCAGTGCCGCAATGGGGTGTTACGCGTGGTAAAGGAGAGCACGAGGGGGAGAAGGTCCTGGAGGAAACAAGGTGGTAGGACTGGGATGGAGGAGGGGTGGGCTTAGGAGGGTAAGGGGGAGATGAGACACTGGGTGAGAGAGAAGAGGAGGACTCTCCTGGGTATAAAGCTGGGTATCGCTCTTCAGAGGAAGGCGTGGAGGGGTGTGCAGAATAAGGGGAGGGGTACTCACAGGGGTCCTGTAGGTAGCTGGAGGGTGGTGCAGGATTGGGGGTGGCCAAGGGAGAAAGGCTACTACTGTCACCACTGTAATAGTCCAGTCCCTCCTGGAAAAGCCCAGACCCTTCTATACCTCCAACTGTCCCTGCTCCTCCTACTCCTGATGTGGAGGCAGCTTTGCCCCTACCTTTGGCTGCTGATTGGCGCTCTCTCTGACATGAAGACAAACCCCCTCTGCTTCCCCTAGACCCTCTTCCCCGTCCGCCAACCCCTCCTCGCTTAGGTCCGGGAATGGGTGTTGGAGAGGGACTGGATGGAGAATCAGAGTGTAACGTGGCACCCCCTTCTTTTTCTGATTGTTGTTCAGTCCGTTTCCGGCGACCTCGGCCAGGCTTGGTGGTTCCCCCAGCCTGGAAGAGGACATTCTGGCTCCAGTTATAGGACGGTGCTGAAGCACTCTCATGCCAGTCTATCATCAGTTTCTCCAGGCTGGAAAGGCTTGATTGACCCCCCTCTCCACTCACAGATGCGGTCTCATTGTGTTTGTAAATGGCACCCATGGAGTTAGGTCCACTTCCGGTGGCTGCAGAGCCAAGATGAGAGGAGTCAGAGGATGATTCTGATAGACTTTCTGGAAAAGGTTGACGCTTGGCCTTCTGGGGGGTGTAGTTAGAGATATCCAAGATGTCTTTTGACTCACTAGTGCCATATTCACTGTAGCCGTGATACTGTGGCCCAAAGATATCTGTCGACCAGCCTCCATAACCTTGTCTGCAAAACATAAATATAGCCACAAAAATCATTAAACAAATAAACACCATTTGAGCATTTTTCTGTACTTGAGAAAGGCGTATGTTGTTTTTTTTTATGTTTTGCTTTGTTTTGCAGCTTATTGCAGATCAGCAACAACAACCTGAAGGGAACTCTGAAGACCCGGACAACCGCAATGCACACTTTAGCCCTGATTGAGCTAATGTCGGCGCTGGAACTGATATGCTGGAGTGAGACATTTAATGTAGAATTCACATTTCTTTGACCCAGCCTTGGTCAAAACATTTTTGTTCCTTTCTTTTCAGAGGAATAAAATATTTAATTATTTGTTAAATAAAAATCCTTGAATAAAAATGTCTGAAAAAGCGTTTGAAAAATGTCTTAAATGAATTGCATTAGCTTGTGAGGTTTGGGGGGGGGGGGGGGGTTTCAACAGATTGTCACAAGTGATTTACCTGTAACTCCACTGGCTGGAGTTGTACTGTTTGTAACCTTCTGGGGAGGAGGAGGAGCTGAACGGGCTCCCCTTGGCCACAGACATGTATGCTCCTCCTGGTGATGTGGGTCCCGCCGTCTCCGCCCGCACCATGGAGGAATGACCTGCTGCAGAATATCCACTAAAGCCCCTCTTGCCTGCTGCTTGGTAGCTAGAAAAACCCATTTGACCAACAGGAGTTGATTTGCCACTGCTGTGTCCAGCACCGTATGCAAAGCTGCAGTCTGGGGATCTCTGTGTCACTGCACCAACTCCTGCAGGAGAGGAAGAGGAGTAAGCAGAGTAGTGGCCATAAGAAGTGGGATGGGGAGAGCTAGGAGAGTGTGAGAGAGATGGAGGAGTTGATTTGGGATAGGCAGAAGTGGTGGGGGATGTTTGCGACAGGTTACCATAGTTGTATGGAGGCCTGGCTGAGGAGCAATGTGTCTGGCCTGAACCATCCAATGTCGAATTCACCCCCTTGGCGCCCCATTTAGAAAATGCAGGGGACCAGCTTTGACCAGTAGCTGAGCTGGATGGCTCATAACTAGGTGTGGATGAGGCTTTGCGAGGGTTTGATTGTGAGGAGATATCCAACAGGTCTGATGAATCATCTGAGTCGAGCAGTGATCGGAAATATCCAGCAAACAGGCCTTGTGAATCTTCCCCAGCCGGTCCAGCTCCTCTGCCTCCTCCTGAGCTGCTGTAGGGACCTCCTCTCCCAATCTCACAGGAGGAAAAGACCCCCCTTGGAGAGCCACAGAGCTGGTACCCACCAAAACCTTTCTCCTTGTCCATACTCCCTTCCTCCCCCCAGCCACCTGACCCATTAGGCCAGTCCTGTCCCATGCACGCCCCCTCCCCTTTAAATGCACCATTTTTGCGAACACGTCTCTTCCTTATTATTTTCTCTCCTCCAGGCTCAGTTCCTACAATACCCCCTCCCCTACCAACACCTCCACCACCTACACCCTTCCCTCTTTTCCTTGGTAATCCATACTCAGACAAGGGGCTCAATTTCCGCTTCTTGCCAATGGATTCAAAGAAGTCACTAAAGGTACTCTTATTGCGCTCACTGCCCCCAATGCCTCCCGCTGCTCCTCCGCCTCTTCCAATGCCTCCCCCTCTGCCACCTCGGGGACGTCTAAACCCAGTGAGCCGGTGGAGAAGGGTGGATATTCCAGGGTTTTCCAAGGGCGCATGAAAGCTCTCTGGCTCGCTGGGTGTCCAGCAGCGAGGGGGGGAGCACCTGCCAGTGGCAGGAGGCTGACGGTTTAAAAATGCCAGTTTGGACAGAACATCCCCATACTCTGTTTTCACGTCATTGGTATCATTCACATAGGATGGATAAGGGGAAGGGAGTTTAGTCCGACGCCGCCTGCGGGGCTTTTTGAGCTGATCTCCATTACCGCCAACATTCCCTGTATTCCCAGGATTCGGAGACTCTCCCGGTACCGCTGGCAGAGCCTGTTTAGGCGGTCTTCCACGTCTGCGTTTGAGAATAACAGGCAGTTCTCCAGGAGGGAACATCACCATAACACTCTTCCCATTGTTCTTCATTCGGAGAAGTGCAGTTGGCTCTCGAACTGCCTCTGAACCCTCCAGACTTCCATCGTTGCCTTTTTCCGTCCCAGTTATTGTCTCCAAATTGGAAATCTTGTAGCTCTTCTGTCGGCGACTAAGGCTGACAGGAATGCGAGCCACTTTGACGACGATCCTCCTCACCTTTACAGCAGACACCAACATAAAACACATCCTGTTACAAATTGTCTTAACAAGTATTTCATGCCCAGTGTATGAAGCTATATCTAATGTCATGTATTAAGTACAAAAATATGGAAAGGAACTCACTCCAACAAAACGCCCACGCCTCCGGCCACTGGGAGGCAATGCCTCCACCCCTGCAACAGGTTCCTCCTTCTTCACTGTTAGTTGAGGTGAGGCGATGGTGGCTGTGTGTGTAAATGGGGCATGAGGGGCACCACGATGAGCGATGGACTGGGCTGCCTGACGGTGTTTCATGACACTTTTAGGACCTGGTCTCTGGACAGATTTTGGTGCCGGCCTCGATCTGGATTTAGGTCCAGGTTTATGACTGAATCTGGGTGCAGGTTTAGGCATAGCTTTTGGGACAGGTTTGGGGACAGTTAGAGCAAGAGCGACATCTGTAGGGGAGGGAACTGTGGGGAGAACAGTTTCCACAGATAATTCTTTTTTAACAGTTGGCACTTCCTCCTCCTCCTTAACTCTGAAGATCTTGTCCTCTAGTACATCATCCTCCTCCTCTCCTCTCTCCCTCCCAAGCTTCTTCTCCCCATCCTCGGTGCTTCTGCGGAGCCGGGAAGATTTGCGCAGGTGACAGGGAAAGCGAGGACGTCCAGAGCTGCGAAGCGCATATTTCTTCTCTGCCTCTACGGGAAGTGGAGAGGAGCCTGTGTTTGGGTTTGGACTGTTGGGAACTGGACAAAAGTTGGAAGGTATGTCTGCTTCTGCAGTAAGGACTGGGACTGCCAGCTGATTTGTGGAGGCAGGATGATTGCCAAGTACAAGTGACAGGGGTTGAGGCGATGTGTGTATGGTCTCTGGTGTGAGCGTTCTGGAGTGCTGTGGCCCAACAGAACCTGCGTGTGCAATGACATCCTTATGTCCGCAATTATCCAAATGTGTGTGTGAAACAGCCTGTGCATGCATATCTGGATCTATGTGTGTTTGCATGTTTCTGAGTGTCTCTGCAAATGTATGTGTCTCAGCAGTGGTGTGTGTGTCTGTCTGTCCACGTCGATAGACGCCGTGCCCCAGATGGAGGCCGTTGGCCAGGGTGGAAGCAGAGGATGGGGGAAAGTGGTTGGAGGTCACCGATGCCAGTTCATCATTAGAGTGAGCCTGAGACCCATCCTGGAGCCCGAGCTCCGTGGTCCAAAGCTCAGGTCCTTCCAGCCCCTCCAGGCCGCCAATGCACCCTTTTTCCTCTATCCCACTGCAGCCAACTGGAGCACCAGTTTGGCTAGAGTGTAGGTGATCTGACAAGCCACTCATTCAGTGGTCTTGCTAGGACTAGGGGGAAAGGGATATTTTCTGCTGAATGTAAATGAGTTTTTCTTCTTTGTCTTCTTCTGCAGTTGCCAAGAAGATTCAAGGACCTAAGGACACAAAAAAAAGAAACCCCATCAATCATTGTAACTGTTGCATTCAAAATATTTCATTTTTTATGTTTGAATACATTATATGGCAAAATATATACTGTACTTTTATACAATTATGGCATTCATAATGCACTGTTTACTCTCCACTGACTGTGCCACCCACACAGTAGCATCGCAACATTATATTACATTTACCATTCATGTCCTGCTCAACTAGTAGTTCTTACCAAACTGGTTGTGGCGCTGATTCTGATTTTGATTCTGAGTTGAGCCTCACTCTGTCTGCCTGACTGGCTCTGTTCTGCAGGGGATCATTGGGTCATCAATACTGCAGTGGGGAGCTCACATACTTCTCTCTCCCCCCTCTGCTCCTGTCTTTTGCCCATGGTTGCTACAGTGAGACAGAGAGAGAGAGAGAGAGAGACGGAGAGACAGACAGAGGAAGGGACGGAGACTTGAAGAAAGTGGGAGAAACAGTGAGAGGGGGAAAAAAGAGAGGTGGAAGAGGTTGGAGCAGAAACAAAGAAAGAATGGGAGATTAGTACACAGTGTCACTGCATGCATCAGACCAGACTAGAATCAGTATTTTGGGGAGAGCTGCGCCATCTCAATTATTTTTGGAAGCTGGCTTGCAATATAAATTTTTTAACTCTAATTGTAGTTGGTGATTCATTTCAATGTGTACCAGCAGACTGTAGGTGTAGTAAGCCTGCGCCACTTCCCTGTTCTGGAGGTTGTGTATACTGACACACACTGATGATATCAATACATGATGACCTGGCTCACAAGAGTGCGTAAAATGCACAGCGAGATGTATCTGTCAAACTCACTGTGAGTTGGCAAAAAAAAAAGAAAAATCTGCAGAAATAATGCCGGAAATAATGTGGTCTGGAGTAGAAATGCACACACACGCGCGCACACACGCACAGATGCAGACGCGCGCACAGACACACACTGCATGCCATATTTTGCCAAAACCATTCAAATTCAGTGCAAAACACTAGACATGGCGGATGCAGGAGAATCACAATGTGTGAACATTCAAATCCACCAGGGGGAAGCAGAGAGGTGATGAATAGTAAGGTGTTAAGAGAATGGAGAGATGAAGGTGACAGAAACACAGGAGCGATGGAGGGGATTACAGACGTAGAACAGAGGAGAAACTAAAGTGCAGACACCCAAAACAGGCAGAAATCTAGACCACATGTGCATCAGCCTCACACATGACTGCATGCTTGCACACATTGAAACGCGAGCACGAGCATGCGTGCCACGCTCGCATCCATGTGAGTGTACGGCTGGCTCCCAACTCTCTCCACATACAACACAATCCTGTCCATCATCGGATCTCTCTGCCTCCCTCTCAAACATATGGCTCTGATTAGGGGGATGGAGAAGGATAGAGAACGAGGGAGAGAGAGCGAGGGAAAGGAGGGGGTGAGAGGCTCGAGTTTGAGCAAGTCAGCGGGTGAGAGAGAAAGGGCGAGAAAAGGAGAAAGATAGGAGAAGCACAGGGAGGTCAAAGATGTGATTGAAACAGGGGAAGGATGGCAAGTGGAGAGATAGACAGAGGCAGGCAGATTTGAGACAGACCCAAGAAAGGAGGAAAAAGTTACAGAAATAGAGGGGGAGTGGGAGAGTTTTGCTGTAGCAGATTTGCACAGCCTCAATGTTGTGCTGCTCTGAGGAATGACACAACTGGGACAGACAAACATTGAGACGAACACACACTACACACATAGTTTCTTTTACCCCTTCACCCACTCCTTCCCATGCCCAGTGCTCTCGTCCTGCACCCCCCCCCCTATTCCTCCCCACACCCACACCATCACTCTCCTCTCTCCTATTCTCATTTCACTTTCTCATCTAATTAAGAGCATTCATTAATTAAGCATCCGTCTGACCACTGTGAGAGAAGACAAACACATGCTTTAATTAAACATTGCCGCACATACATGCACACATGTTGTCACTCACAGACACACACACAGACACACACACACACACACACACGCACACACACACGCACGCACAGAGTGCGTACACACAAAGACACATGCAAATATGCCCCTACAGCTTCATCCTCCCACACACTCAAACATCGATTTGCACATAAAGACATACATATCGCACACATCCACAAAAACAGACGCACGCACGCACACACGCACGCGCGCACACACACACACACACACACACACAAAGTCTTGCACAATCACATACAAAACAAAGACACACATGCAAATATCCCTGTGCTGGGCTCCGCAGGGGGGCTTTTTGACAGGGTTTAGATGCCAGCCAATCAAGCGTTCCCACTATGATTAATTGTTTAAGCAAACACTCCTGGCATCCATCAGTTGCCGTGCCAATATATTCACCGTCATTCGTAGCGAATGCGTTTTGCTGCATTTTACTGTGAATGGTTCTGTCGCTTCGGATCACACAGCTGTGTAGTATTGTGTCCATAAAAACAGCAAAAGTTATGCACTTCTCCTACATGATGATCTGTTGAATCCGTTTCACAGAGGGCAGCACTCAAATGAACGGCATTTGAAAATTCTGACCATGTAAATGAAAGTTTCCAGGGCTGTTGTTTGCTTAGTGGGACGGCAACAGCGACACGCCACGCCACAAAGTGTATGTGTGTACACATGCCAGTGTGAAATCAGAAAGAAGAACCTGTCATTTTTCAGGTTGGGCAGTTGCCCTGTTGTGCATAGTCTGATCGAAACAATCATCTGTACGTGGTAGCTGTACAGCATATCTGCTCCTTTCTCATCTATCTCACTGCCACAAAGGCTTTCAGACTCAGAGGCCTGCCAGCAGCAACCCTCAATGAGGAACTAGACCGAGTATGTGTGTGCGTGTGTGTGCGTGAGTGTGTGTGAGTGTAGATGTGCTCGTGCAGGCACACAAATGTGTGTCTACGAGCGTGCATGTGTATGAGTGTGTCTTCCTGGGTGTGTTTGTAAAAGCACTCACTGAGCTCTAACGGGTGTGCAGTTGTTGCTAAGAGACAGGCAGAAGCACCGAAACAGCATGGGGAGGTGCAAGGGAGGGGGACATGGAGGGGAGGGGGAGAGAGAGGTAGTGAGGGGGGAGCTCCACAGAGGTTTAGACAGATAAGAAGAAGGGAAAATAAAACGGGGTGGGTGGGGGGTCGAGAGAGGGAGAAAGTGTATGTGAGGCCAGGAGGGAAAGAGAGGTGGGGATGGGGAAGTGGGTCAGGGGGTCCACAGAGACTGAGTGACACCGTGCAGAAACTCAGCTACCATCAGCCTCTCGTTTCACCACAACACCTCAACCCTGACGCAACCTCAACCTGCAGCTTCCACAGCTTCGAACCTGCGTTCAACAATGCAAAACTTCTTCAAGAGGAGGGAGGGGGGGGGAAATGAACACACACGTCTATGGACAAAACAGTTTGACAACTTGACGACTTACTGTTCTGGAGTCGTCCATGGCATGTTATTTGTAAATTTTCGCTGTCACTTAATAGCATTAAACCTGAGCCCTCCAAACCGAATGGGTTTAAATAACAAATTGTATAACCTAAATCCCATTTTTTTTATGCATATGACAGAAATCAGGGGGAAGAAAGCAAGCCAGAGCAAAATGCAATAAATGTCTTTTGCCAGATGTGAGCCACAGAAGCTCTGATTCTCCGTTGGCGCAGGAGCTTCACCACACCAGCATTCTAATCTTTAAATGGACATGTATTCCTACTGCGTGTTTATATGATTTCACATGAGCTTAAGGATAAAATAAACACATTGCATTATGCAAGAACAGCCCTCATTTAGCGTCTCATCTGAACGTGAAAGTTTGACAAGTTGAATTTGAAATTTGTCTCCCTTCTGTGGGAAAATGTTTCACTTAATATGCAGCCAAACTAAAAAGTTGCGAGTCATGCGCAGAAAGTCTTGACTGTGGTACTTTTTTTTTTCTTTTTTTTCTGCCCAAAAGGCGAGCAACACTGACCAGCTACGATTCAAGCACATCCAAACCTTGCAATCATCACAGTTGTTGGAGAGGTGTGTGCAAATGTGCAAAAGGTGAAGAAGGTGTGAAGGTGTTGAAAAAAAATAGGGTGTGTGTGTGTGTGTGTATGTGTGAGGGGTTTCGGGAGAGAGGTGGAGGATGGGTGGGATCACTGCCGCCAACATCTCTGATCTTTCGGCTGCAGCTCATGTCAGTCAAATGAAGACAGTCCAACAAGCGCTCTCACCCACCCCAACCTCCACCCACACTCTCCTTCACTGTGACCTCTCCTCTCTTTCTCACCCACTCACACCCGCCTCCTCCCCCCCCCCCCCCCCCCCCCCCCCCCCCCCC
>CAAKHG010011551.1:49695-69133 GCA_901007715.1 Dactylopterus volitans | reverse complement strand
ACAACTGCTTTATCAATCCAAATCACAAAGACTGACAGACTGGAGCCTCCCACCTCCACTAAATGAAGACCCTTAGATCTGCTGTTATTTGCTCAAGTTAACTACAGGTGGCAGGGATTACTGCTCAGTTGTGGGACATTTCCTCATTACACAGGAAATCACCATGAGGAACTGGATAAAATCATTTGTGGATCACACACTCCTTCGTCCATGTGGGTTGCAAGTCTGGCCACGCTGGCAAACTTCCAAATGCCATCATTTGAAAACGGTCAGGACACAACAGCATATACCCCCGCTGATGAGTGAAGAGAACAGGGAGAAGATGACACAAATGTTTTCAAGGACCTGCAATAGCTAAATTTAGCTCAGATTAAGGTGGAGGTAAAAGGGTAAGAAAGAGATGGATTTTCGATATGAGCAAAGGAATCTCATATTGTCTAATTCTGGATGAGACGAGGAGAAGAGGGAGGACTTATTGCGATCAAGCAGGGCAACAGATGGTGGAGGGAAGAAGTGCCAGATGTGGAAAAGTCAAAACTCTTCCTGCGCTATTGTGTGGCCAATCAGTCATATTAGGGGGAAAAAAATTAACTATTTTGAGAATTTTTGAGGTCAAAGGTCAGGAGTAGGGCTTGGATTTCAACAAGCTTTGACTGTTTCTAAAGAAAAAAACATTCTTTGTGTTAACAACTGCAGTTTCGCTAGGATGTAATATAAGTTATCAATGTATTGTCATATATTTTAACACTTACAGTTCGACTTCTAAATAATAAACCTAAACCACCAGCAATTCATTGGTTATACTTAACAGTAAAGTGGTCGTACCGTGACACTGCAACACAACACTTAACATTCAGATTACAATGTACATTATGTTTACAATAAACATATCAAAACTGTATATTGCATTGGCTTGAATTGTTCTAAGTCAAGAATATGAGTGCATCAAAGTGGTACAAAAACACATTTATTTGCTCGTAAAATGAAGAACAATTTGGGATGTTTTAATAACCCCAGAATTTAAACCACAAGAAAGTATTAAGTGATAAATACTCTAAATGCTCCGGCTCAACAATCACTGAACACTCTTTGAGGTGATCCTTGCAAACAGAGTAATGGTTTCTTTTGAGAGCTTGATGCCTCTGATCTCTGGGCCACAGATAATTTTTTTAATATGAGTGCAATTTTGCAACATAATAAATGGATGCAAGTTTTAATATAGTTATCTAATAAAATAAAGGAAAGCAACAGGGCTTTTCTAGAAAAACCCTTGTCAATATTAAAAATCACCACTCAGCTTCATTCATATCTATCGTGTTATGAAAGGATGCAGCAATATCAAAAACTCACCGTACTGGATGTATGATAAAAAAATGGGGCTATATATCACAATATTATTTTACAAAATGTACGTGAAGTGCACAGCATTATGCCATAATACCACATTTAACCTTGAACTGCTTATACTTTAAAATAAAATAAAAACAGCCATGACCTTAGCACATGCAAAACATTGTTCCTTTTTTTGTCAGTGAATGCTTGAGTTATGAATGTGCAATTGCAAAACAAATCTATGCAGTAATGAATTTCAATGAATCCAAAGTTCTCATTCAGCAGTGTGGCTTGAGGCAAAGCAGGCAGCTTTTTTTCTTGCATGGGTCAATTTTAAAAATTTAGGGTTTTTCTGCTTCCTTAACATTTATTTTTGTTTATTTTTCCTATGCTCGCCTTTGGTACGGCTCTGCGATGACCACTGGCGGGATCAAGGCCACTAAATGCACAGAGCCCTATGTTTGCAGACTGTTGAGCCAACATAAAAACAATAATAGCAGACGCTCTTTCAGCTAAAAGCTAATTCATTCTTCAACACATTACTTTGTCATGAGTTGATACCCCCAGTGTTTGATGTAAAATGGGGTACGAATGCACAATGACAACGCTGCCTAAGGTGCTCAATCCTTTTTGCAGCAAACGTTAACAGTATCAACTTAGTATAAACTAATGGCTCAAAAGAAAGAGGTTTGGCTTTGGGCTGCAAAAAGGATGAATTCTATTAAATTAGGATTGTTCTAAAAAAAAAAATATGCCGACAACAGTTGGCAAGTCACCACAGACAGTGGCCTTTATCCCCGCAGTCATGGTGAAAATTAACACCTAAATGTGTATTTTGGTTGGTTGTTGCTGGCTTTACTGATGAAAACATAATGGAGGAAAATAGTTATATGACAAAAAATGTATTAATTTATTACTGATTTACATACTTTCAATTGAAAAATGTGATGAAGGCAAACAGAGATGACAAGAAAAGCAGTGAGGTCAATAACACTGATGGCTATTTTCACGGACCAGTGATGCTAAAAAGACATGTTTTTGTTGTAATATCCTGACAACTGAAATATTGTTACCTCCTACGTACATCCTTTCACCCTTCTTTACCTACTTACATCAACAAGCCACAGGATATTGTGGTCTAGCTGACGTACTTGTGGGAGAGCCTAGAGAACTGAGCAACATATGACCTGACCATGGAATGATACTGTGCATCCAACGCGAGCCACTGTCATTGGAATGAGGCTCACATGAGCCTGCTTACGGCACCAGAGAGGAAGTCCTCATAGCTGAGGCGGACATTGCCCGTCATGGTTGTGTCTCTCTGCCTGAAGGCGTCCGTCATGCTCTGGAGTTGGGTGCAGACGTGGATGAAACGGTCCAGCTGGATGCCGGGTCGCCTGCCTGGCACACTGAAGCGCCGCACCAACATCTCAGAAAACTGGGGACTCAGGTTAAAGCCCATCTGTGTGAGAGCTGGTGGATGAGGAGAAGAGAAACAGCAAAATAATTCATTAGTCCTTCTCTGGTCTTATTCAGTACTTCTTATTTTGTTCTTAAATTTTAAAGAGTGATATCAGATAAATGAAATCATCTCACTTTCCAACTAATTATATCATCTTCAACAACAATACTAGCGGGGATACCTTGGTGTAGCTCTGTGCCACTGATAGATCCTGAGCGGTCTCTGTCATATTGCTGAAACATTGCTCTCCACCTCTGCATGAAGTCCCACAGGGCTGAGAAACCAAACAGGTCCATACGACCTGACTTTGTTTTGTCAAACATGTCTAACAGGGAATACAAAACACAACATGTTAAATAAAAAAAAGACTGAGGCATATTTTTTCTTCAGTTTTTGCTAGCAAAATTCTTTCCCGGTACAAATGTGAAGTGAGTGCACTGCCGGCATAATTCCAGTCAGACCATCATTTATCATTATGCCTCTTCTTGTGTTATCGTAACACAGAAGGCACACATTACTCATTATGATAAGGGACAACATAAAGGAGTCATGCTTAGTGAATGCAACTGGAATGTCGGGGAAAGTCACGAAACTGAAAGGCACCGAGACTATCATGACCCATTCACTCTAGCTGCCACATTTATCCATATAACTGATAAGAATTTTTTTTGGGGCGTGGGATATTTAGCAACTTACTCCATTTTCCCTCTCTGCGACAGCACTTGTGACACGTCGCAGTTGGTAAAGGACCAGTGTAAATAATAAACTTTATGATGAATCAATTCCATTTCGCTGCTTCACAGTCCCGGGACTGTGCATGCTCACTCCCTGTCACACTGTCGTGATTTGCTGGGAAACTCGAATGGAACAGAGCCAGCTTACTGTTATTAGCACCTGAGCTTTTCCTACAGTGACAGGTCTTAATGCCTCGCACGAAAACAGCCTATCATACCTTTGGCCATTTCTTTCTTTTTTTTTTTTGTTTTGTTTTGTTTTTTAAATGAGTAATGGCCGGGCCTTATTTGCATAGGCAAATACCCTGATGGCCTTTCTTCCAGCCACAACTTGCCTGTGGAAGAGTTGATGACACAGGCCTCCAGTTGCTTGGGTTCAGCTGTCTGTTGGAGTCTTTTCTTCTGACATCACTGAATTCTACTCTATTAATTTGAACAGTTTATGATGCTGCCTTGGTCATCAAAACATATAATGCAGGTAGATATCATCTCTTTCTGTGTCACTAGAGATACGCTGCAAAGTAGATATGATGCTCTCAATACTTAAATCGTTCAGTCTACCAAATTTGAAGCATCCCCTCAAATATGTCTATCTGAATCTGAATCAGAATACCTTATTGATCCCCAAGTGGAAATTACTTAACCATCAACACAGAGCTACTGCAAACTCTCACCCTTTGACAGAAACTGCGTGACTTACTGATCATCATGAGGCAGGTCTCGTCATTAAATGCAGACCAGTTGGAGTTGACCAGTGCCTGCTTCAACTCCTTGAGGCTGATGAAGCCACTGCGATCAGAGTCAACACTCTGGAACCACTGGTATGCCTCTGGGTTCACACCTGGAGGGATGTTGCCTACAGAGATGGAAAGATACCAGTTGAAACATGGTTCAGAGCAAAGAAGAGCAATTCAGACAAACTCTGAAGATGCTCATCACCTAGAGAATAGTTTTCAGAGCACACTATCGTTTCCATGACTGTTTTCCTCTTCTTCTTAACCCGCCTGCGCCAGTAAGTTCGATTCACTCTCTTTATTAATTCAGACCCCGATTGTTTACAGCATTTGTTACTAAAGTGAAACTCCCAGGCTTTAAGCAAAAGTGAAAATACATGAATTACAAATTTTTAATAAGACTCATAGTGTAGAGAAAGTGAGGTTTCTTGGAAAGGAAGCTGCCACTGAGTTCCAAAGCAGAAGAATTAATTTATCAATAGATAATGAAATATGATGACTTCCATGCAGTGCAAACTGTGCTGACTCTGTCAAGCTGAAAAATCATAGTGTAGCATAATAATTAGGTTCTTGACTCAAATGTTCCTTAGGTGTTTAGAGGGTGCTGGTTTGGAGGAGACTTTTGAATATAGGCACCATAACACAGAATACACTCAAATGTATAATTGATGAAGATATTGAGGATATTTTCATTTTACTTGCTGGAGGAATGAAAAAGATATTAAAATTGTGAGAGAATGATGACTGTTTACTCAGATTAGAAATACTCGTTAATTCAATTTTATCAGTGTACTTTAAGTTACCATATTTAGCATTTATAAGGAGTTAATAAACCTAATAAACAGTCTATAATATAGTTGCAAGGAGTTTTGAAAACATCTAATGTAAACAATATCTACACAGTCATACTATATGTTCAGACTATGCTACATTTTCATTTATTACTTGATGACATACTGCAGCAGCCTTCAATCCAGATTGCCCACAAGATAACTGATAGAGTTGATGGCTTAATACTACATTATGCACTGTTATACTGATTGTCAACGCAGTAAAATTTTAATCAAGAGTTGGATGTTCAATTAAGAATTATGTATACATTCAGGGATAATTAATTTTCCTATAGTTGTGAAAGAGGCAAGTATTCTGTGAAAGAATACCTGTACAACTTTGTGCAGTGCTTCATAACGTGGTGGCTATGGAAAATAAAAGTAAAGGCAGGGTCAAGGGTTAAGGAGAGGTCATCTAAGCTGTGCAGAGTGTAGAGGCAAGAGGTAATTGCCTGAATATACTGAGGGAGAGAAAGGGAGTATTGGAAAACATGGTGTGAGACGAGGGAAGGGGTGGAAGAAGAGCTGGGTGTCAGGGAAAATAAATGGGAGAGGGACAGGTGACACTTCAGGCCAGACCTTGATGGATTCTGACCATGTGGGGAGTGATGGCAACAGAGGCTCTGACTTATACTAAGCTGCTACAGGAAACAGGGTAATCACACATACACACAACACAACACACTCTTTACTCATCTGTCTCTTACTCCGATTAGCCCTCACTCAGTATTACAGGAGTCATCACTCCAGCTGTGTAATCCTGCTGAGGGGCACAAACTGAACCCTGTCTCTACATGACTGTCTCGGAACGCAAGTCATTTTCTATCCATCATCTCACCAGAGAGTAAAGGAGAAAGAAATGAGAGAAGCGATGACGGCATGGGGTGAATCTGCAGTCTCCTCATGTTCACAATATGCCTCCCACAAGCAAAACACACTGCTCAGGTCTCAGGCTTATAGTTACCTGCAGGAGCATGGTGCCCATAAGGTGCTCCGTAAGGTTGCCCTCCATAACCCCCATAAGGCCCACCGGGAGCCCCACCTGGTCCAGGCCCATAGTGCCCCCCATGCCCTGGGGTTCCATAACCACCATAAGTACCTCCTGGCGGACCTGCTGCACCTCCATATGGAGCTGATGGGTGAGGCCCATAGGGACCACTGCCTCCCCTGTGCGGAGCACCTGGTGGGTTACTCCCTCCTGGATAGCCCTACAGCCAGAAACAGGGTGAGATTCACTCAGACTATCTGACGAATATGTGGGGAACATGCTAGCAGATGAAGCCTCTCATAACCTCTTTTGTCAGATTAAAAATGCATGAAGAGCTAGCATCATTAAATTCTGATACGCCACTTGTCACAGTGAGTATATAACATACGCGGAAGGTAGGAAGGTAGAAGCGCTAGGAAGTAACATTCACTCAAGTATTGCATTAAAGTACAATGTTGAGGCGGCGCATGATCCGCTATTGCTCCATTTTCTGCTTTTTTTTGTAATTAAACTCTGCCACACTGCACTCAGGGGAAAATTATACTCTTTGCCCTCTGACATTAGTCTGACGGTGCACTTAGTCTGCAGAATATGAATTTCAAACATATAAAGCATCTCATAAAATATGATTTACTGTTTTAGATGAAACAGCCCCGATATACAAATGAAGTTGAATTAGCTCCATTTGGCAAAGATAAAACACAGCTCGTAAATTACTCCATCAGCAATAATAAAACAGTTTTAATACATATAATCACAAAAAAACACTGAGAAGGTGGCCAAGTCAAGTACTTCCACGTTTTAAGTATGACAGCGTTTCGCTGATGATCTGTGTTCACAATCAGTTTAATTTCAGGGGAAATATCTAAACAGTAACCCTACAGTTACCCATTTAGTTGATAGGCGCTAACGACATTCAGCTCTACATTCGATTCCAGATGACGCTATTCAGAACTTTTCCAAATAAGAAAAGAAATCCTGTAACAGCTAAATAACTCCGATTACTAGCGATGTTAGCACAGTTTGACTAAACATTGCGCAAACAGCCAAAGCCCTGAATGCATAAGATGCGAACGGCTAATGTTGCTTTTACTTCTACGGCATAAGGCTAAGTGCTGTAACGTCAACGAAGTATCACGGATAACACATTTATTCGGAAAAAAAACAGAAAATAATTTACCTGGCCGTGATAGAAACTCATGTTTGACAAACTTTACTTCCTTTAGCAAAGCACAGCGGAGGCGGATGCAGAACCATCCAGCTGGGTGATTATTGGTGCACTTCCGGGTCTATCAAAACCGCACCCCTAATTCTTGCTCGTGATTGGGCGACAGAGTGGAAAAGCGATGACGACATAATGAATAAAAATGAGTCACCATGCGGACTCTCCACTGAAACGTAACCGAACACTGGGCGAGTGACTCACTGTGACTTACTATTTACCGTGTGCGTTGTTAGAATTCAATGGATGCTTTCCTTAATGGTTTTGTCGTCATACTATTTTAAGTTTACTACGTTTTTCCCAAGTTTACTATTTTACGTCTCTAACAAATTGTAAGTCTCTAACAATACTTATTGTTATATTTACAATATGGTGTTTGTGTGGAACCACATGTTCAACCCTATTTCAGATATAAACTGTTGGCTGTACTTTGTGTGTTGTACAGAAAAACAAACAGGACAAGTATTGAGACAGCACAATAGAATACTTCAAGAGTGAAACTGCTTTATTGATTGCAATAAATACAAAATGCAAAACAAAATGCATTATTTTAGAATATCGTTTCATTCACGTGAAAAGTGTAACCAAATTTGTGCGTAACGTAGTTAATGTATGTATTAGATCTTGTACACATAAAGGCACATAAAATGTAAACAGGAGCATGATAAATATCTGGGAACAGAATTCTCTCAACTGATTAACTTAAGCCATCTTTTTGAAGAAGTCAATCTGATTAACATCAACTCAATTCAAATTTATACGTATAGCACCATCTTGTTAACAACAGTTCAACATGCATGAAAATAAAATTAAAATGTGCATATAAAAACATCAGTACACACAAACATACGTACGGATACAGTTTTGTTACTGAGCAACATGCTTAACTAAGAGGGAAGGTCAAAGATCAGCCGGCAAACTGTTCCATTACTACATAAATGCAAAATGGTTTACAGTGTACCCGAGGTACATGGAAATTTCTTTTTGGTGACTAAGGAGATCTTTTGGAATTATAAATTAACAGGATGTCTGAGCTCTGCTGTGAAGCCAGATAGGCTAGTGCTTTTTAACTTATTTTGAAAAGCCAGTGGGGGTTTCTGAGGACTAAAGTTTTGCCGCCTTTTCCCCCCTTTGGTCCCGGTCTGATACCAAAGAGCTGAGTTGGAAAGATTCGAATCTGATTACTCCCAAACAAAGTGCTTGCTTTATCTTGTCTATTCATTACATGTATGCTCAGGGAAGGGCTTCGCTGTTTGTGTTTACGTCCCATGGGTTGTTCAGTATTTTATAGTTATATACAAAGCACTTAATAGAAGATTACCTTGCAACTAACCAATAAAACATATAATTACACACACGCGCATGCACGCAAATACCCTTTAACTTACCGTGTAATCCTCTTTATTTAGGCGATCATTTGCATGCATAGGGTGTGTGTTCCTGCAGAAAGTCACTTAGCATGATGACATTTACAAATCCCTGAATTGATTGATATCTCTTTGTGGAGAGCTTCTGCCCCACGCCAGAGTCTGACAGATGCTCGCTTGCAGTGGCTCCTTGAGTACTTTCCTCAGTCTCTCCTCATGGCCACTGTCATATTGTGAATCATTTTTTCTCAGACGACGCCTCCGCAGCCTTCATGTTACTGAGGTTTTGGATGGAGGCCGTAGGATCCACTCTGATTGATGTTTTGGACCTGAAATCTGACCTGGGTGCAGCCAGTGGTGCCATCTCATGATTCTCTGCGAACATCCTCCTCTCTGCTTCGTTCTTCCTCCTAATGAGTTTCTGGATGCGTTTGCAGATGAGGTAAATCATCTCCAAGATGCACATGAAGATACAGACAGCAGAGGACACCACCATGAAGAGGGTGAAGATCCTCTTCTCGGTGGGGCGTGAAATGAAGCAGTCCACTACGTTGGGGCAGGGCGGCAGGGAGCACTTGGACAGACGGGGCATGTCATAACCTTCATAAATATGGTACAGGATGTAGAGGAAGCCGGCATCAAAGCTCGCTTTGAAAATCAGACTCACCTAAGAGAAAATAAATTTGACTTCAGCAAGGAGACACGGCAGAAATTAAACAACTGTCTTTCCTGTTTCTAATGACATCAACAGCAAAGCCATTTGTCCTTACCAGGTACGTCCACCACAGACCGCCACGTTTCTTTCCAGGGTTGGCGTACAAATGGGCACCCTTGTGTGAGGCAGTGTACTGCATGTCCCTCTTCTCACGGTATTTGACATGTCCCACCACCATCAGGGACGGGCAAGTGACAAAGATGAGCTGCAGGGCCCACAGGCGGATGTGAGAGATGGGGAAGATGTGGTCATAGCAAACGTTGTTGCAGCCAGGCTGGGCTGTGTTACAAACAAAGTCCTTGCTCTCATCGCCCCACACCCGCTGGGCTGCCACCACGAACACCATCACCCGGAAGACGAAGACCATGGAGAGCCATACGCGGCCAAATGCAGTTGAGTATTTATTGACCCCGCTGAGGAGGGACTCTAGTGCTGACCAGTTCATGGCTGCTGCCTCACAGGTGGAGGAGGGGGAGGTGGAGGCTGAGGGAGATGAAAGAACCCCTCAAGAGACCAGCTTGGATTGTTGAGTACCTGAAAATATGGCCCTGGAAAAAGCACACACAAAAACATCTAAATAAAACAATGTTTTTAGTGCACAGGTTTCATGTAATATTATATGCAGTGCATGTTTTTATATAGGATTTTACCTCGATTTAAAGTATTCCATCGTTTTGTGATAGCACCTGCATAAAGGTAGGGAGACTCAAGAGATATGGACTAAAAGGGCCACAATTGACGCAGCACAGAATGAAAAAAATTGTTGTCTCTAAACTTGGATCTGGAGTTCCAGAGTACACATTTCCCTTAGTGCAATTACACTGTAGATAGAACCCTTGTCTGGTCTTATTTCACTCACTTTACAAACCCCCTTCAGCCCCACAAAACGCTGTACCAATGTTTTCAGTTGCACTGAATATTACTCTGTATAATAATTGAACTTGTGTGAAATAGATGGATTGCACCTTTAGAATATTTATTCATTTGCATTTCCCCCATTAAAGGTTAAAGCTACAGAGGATACATCACAAATTAGAATTTTTTTCAATAAGAAAACTTGATACATTTCAAATGCTAAAACATTTCCATAGGATAATAGAATTCTGTATACCTGTAAATTGGGCATACAAAAGTAATGGTATATAAACTTGTCACTCTATAAACTTAAATGATGTCATGACAGAGCAACCAAGCTAAACAATCAAAAACAAAAAGCAGCTGTGAAATGCCTATCAGTTGCTAGGAAACAGCAGTTTTCACAAACACGTTCCCCGTCATTCAGACGTAGCTTATCCTCATTTACACAACTCTGCGTTTACAATCCTGATTCATGTCACATCTATGAGTGAGTCATCATCGGAGCCTCCCTTCACTGTTAAAACAAAGCAACTCCATCAGACAGCTATTTGTCCAGTGTGGCTGAGTAGTCGGATACTGTCACCTCGATAATCCTACAATGGGGGCTGCTCTCTGAAAAAGACGTTTTAGATAAAACATGACCATTATGGATAAAATGGGATAGTCGTGTGTATGGAGTTAAAGATGAAACTGTTGCTGATCACTTGTATATTTATTCATTTGTGCTTCTCTTTGTGTGTGTATGTGCTCTTTCAGATTACCAGGACTACTTGTGCGTTCTCTTTTCAGATTTGGTTGTTGTCTTACTGGGACAATTTGTAATCTCCTAAACAAGTTAACGCCAGTTGATCTTTTCTTTAAACCCTAATGTGTTCCATCCAGCCACTTTACAGAGCGAGTTCCATTTGGCCGTATCCTTATTCTCATTCTTTCAGAGGGAAGGGGTTAGCATTTCAACCTCAATTTTCTGGGAATATATAGCCCGTATTAGTTTCAAGTGTGGAGTAGGGGGTGCTAGCTTGACTCAGTTGGCTACAAATTGTACCTTTAATGCAAAACTGCTTGTAAGAAGGTGTGCACATGAATGCACATATACATAAAGTGTGCTGGCTACCATAATCTAAAAGGGACTTGCATGTTCAGTTTAGGATGGGAGCGTTACAGGTGTGACTGTTGGGTGAGGGGTGCAAACACCTTTACAATACATATTTGAGGTTTGAGTTGTTTTTTTTTTTTTTTTGTCTGAATGTGGACATAAGGAAGGTTACTATTTTACATAGGGGTTAGGCTTTCTGAAGAATTTCTTTTCAGCAGCAATAAAAGCTTCTTTTTCTTTCTTTCTTTTTTTTTAAATTTACAATTCATTCTGATGAATGCTTGCAGCCTCACAGGGAACAAGCTGGATAACAGTCGCTCTGTCCACTGTTCCATTTCACTTCTGTTTAATCCCAAGTATTTGAATTCAGAAACACTTTCCTCCAGCATTTCAGCATCACTGTCGGCACATTGAGCTGTCAAACCAAACGCTATTTTCTCTCTCATCCAGAATTCCTGACTATTAAATTACACGGCATAAAAAGACTTGACTCGATAAACGCCCTCGGAATCAAAACATATGCGGCCGACGTTCAACCAATGCTGATGTTATCTGCACTCTACCTCTCGTTTTGAGGGGATAATACAACTAGTCGCATTAATCTTAAAGAGTGTCTTATCCTGTGCCTTTGGGACTACTTTGTTACTCACTTTTGCCATGTGTTAGCACATAAGAGCAGACTACAAGGTGTGTGCAGGTTTTGAAGCCTCAGGCATGCTTTTTTTAAAAAAAAAAAAAAAACTGAGCAAGACCTGATTAAAGAAATTCACAAATTGCATGTTAGATAAACACACTTTCCCTTCAATGTCAATGTACAGTTTTATTCACAGAGAATGCCGCAATGATTTCTCTCTTACTCTCTTTTGCCCCCCCCCCTCTCCCTTACACGCACACATACACGCACGCGCACACAAACTCTGAAGTGACAGTAAGCCTGGATAGGGAGGAAAACCTGAGAGACAACATTGTATCTTGTCTCAGGGAGCAACGCAGGACCATAATGTGTTTTCCTGTTTGCTCTCAACCGCAATGTTGTCTTCCAACAGCAGCGGGCTTTGTCTATCTCTGTGCTGTGTGTCTTTCTTTTTCTCCTGCCATATCATGCTTTTTAGCTGAGAAAACTGAAGACAATGTGATGTGTTTGATGCAATATTTGATATATTTCCACTCTGTGAAAGGCAAACATTGCTCCTCCAGAGCATGCTCCTGACTTTATATATAGTTCTGCACGAGGCTTTTGATTCTCATGAGAGAAATCAACAAGCAAAACCTCAAAGGTATTAAGCAGGGATGCTCAAGTATGCCAGTATACAGTTGTTACTTTTAATCATCTTTATAGAGAGTATTTGTCATGTGAATCCTCGTGATTAATGCTGTGTACATATTTCCATTATGTCTTGTGTAAGCAAACCACTTATTTACGCCTGTGATAGATCCTTCACTGTGACTTGCTCTACAGGTTGAGCTAGTTGCAAATTCTTTTCTTTCCAATGGGTTTCCTTGCTATAAAGGTGGGGTTGTTCTCTTGTGTGGCTTGTTTTCTTCCCACGTCTATGCTCTTCTTTTTTCTTCTCTTCGTCATTCACACATCTTGCCTGTCTTCCTTGTCATTGTTCAGGATTATCATCAGCCACAGGAGAAAAGCACGAGGCAATCCATGTACAGTTTTATACTTCCTCCAGTTATCTGTCTTTACAAATCTCATTCCTTTGTATGCATCGAGTCGCAGCTCTTCCCTTGACATACACAAGATTTTTTAGTTGTGTGATTTAAAAGAGGCAGAATGAACCACATTCTTGCTCTCCTTATTTCCCAGTTCACGGTTTTTGTCCTCTTTAATCCTTTCAGGGTTTTTTTTTTTTGATACAGCAGATACATGACATCTTTTTTTGTTATTTAACAATTCTTATCTATAGACCAAGTTTCTTACCTTATGTGCAGGGAAGCAGCATAAATGAGATGTTTTCTGACTGGTAGGTGAATCAGTCTTAGCTGGCCTAGTGTCAGAACTGAGCAACTTGGCTTCACCTGGATCATTTTGAGTTGGTAGTTCAGGAGTGGGAGGATGGGTGGAGCATCATTTACAGACACGCACACTCTCTTTCACTCTGTCTCTCTCTCTCTCTCTCTCTCTCTCTCTCACACACACACACACACACACACACACACACACACACACACACACACACACACACACACACATGCCGGCACATGTCATGTTTATTAGGGTTTGACTCCAGGTCTTTGAAACATTTACACCGCAGTTATGCATAATTTACTCACCAAGGAGAGTGCTGGACTGAGGGGGAGCAGGACGACTGTGTTTGTGTTTGCATGCTTCTGTGTGTGTGCGCGTGTGTTTGTGAGTGTGTGTGCATGTGCAGGCGGCAGGACGGTGAGCGTGGGGTGGAGGCAGTTAAGGATGTATAACGCTGAAACCAAATATACAGCGATTCCAGCACAGTGAAGGAGGCTGCCATGTCGCCTGTGCCTGAGCGTGCGCTCCAAAAGGAGAGACGACGCGTGTAGGACTGAAGGCGTCTGTTTAAATGAGCATTCGGATGTGCCGCAAAAAACCCTGCAAAAGGGCTTCAGGGTATTTCGACGCCAGCAACAGTAATTCGACCCCTCTCTCTCTGTCCCTCTCTCTCTCTCGTTCTGTCGCTCTGCTCGGTGAATGGCAGCAGCAGCTACCATTTAAACCCTGAGGTGGGAGTGCGTGACGAGAGGGGAGTGAGGGTGGGTGGGCGCGGAGGGAGGCCAAAATACCCTTCTATCTTCATTTTGTCAATTGAATAAAAAAAAGAAAAAGAGAGAGGGAGAGAGATATTAAAAGATGAGGATGGGTTGATGGGAAGTAAGTTTAGGGTGATGATGCCGAAGCCTGGTCGGTTTATGTTTAGCTTGAGACAGTCAGACAGTCATCTGGGCTGAATGTGATCCGGGTTCATGTTCTCGAGTATTACCCGTGTCTCTAAATCGAAGGGCTGCAGAAAGCGTTTGTTTATCTGGAAAAAACATTAAAAAAAAAACCCTGGCCGTCTTGAAAACAACCCTTGAGGCAACTTAAGCTACTCCGCGCGTTCAGAGAATGATTAAAACTAAAACGAAATGAGGCTTCCAAAAAAAATTAGCTCGAAGTCTAATGCTTGTTTTTATGGCTCAGCAAAAACAAATTGCACGCAGGCATAAAATAATGGGAGAACAACATCAAGCAAAAACAAAATATAATAGATCTTTCCAATTATTGCGCCGGCCGAGTAGCATCACATGTCGTTTATTTTTAACCATTTTATTTGGAGTTCCAACTTAGGGAAACGGGATTATCAGCGCTCTGGTCTGAATAGTTTTCACACAAATGGCTGGAGGATGGTTCGCTGCTTGTGGAAAATGACCTTCAGATAAGCGGGAGATGGTTTTCTTTAAAAAAAAAAAAAAAAAGAAAAAGAAAAAAGAAGAAAAAATTAAGGCTGAACAGTCTGTGTGCTTCCAACAAAGCTCGCCCCGCGACAAAACACACGATCCGAGATGGTATTTAAGGCCAACTGTGATGTAACCACCGCTGAAAGACGCCGCGCTTTAAACTGCGCCAGCGCTAGCCTCATTATAATGCCACGGCGTGCTGCGGGCGCCTCGCACGCTCATGGCCGACGCGGGCCTCGCAAGGCAGACGCCCGCATACGACGTAACGCGGTGGGACGAAGATGGAGAGAGGGGGAGCTGAAGTCGTAATCCAGATGCGATAGTGGGCTCAAGGACGGTCTTAATCTGCCTGGCAGTAATTAACTGGAGCGAGTCGACACCGGAGAGCAACCGTTTTGAAAGAATGTGAAAATGCGACGTTCCTCTCTCTGAAGCCAGCTAACGACAGTCAAATATCTCAAAATGAAGCATCTACTTTTATTAGAAACCCTCCATCAGTTGCTGTGTTTGTGTGTGCGCGCGCGCGTGCGTGCGTGTGTGGTCATCTCACGCTTTGCACTCCCCGGCCAGCGGCGGGTCAGCGTCGCCATGATTTCACATTCTTTCAAAACGGCTTATGATGCGGCGTAAATCCACGAACCGCCGCTCTCACGCTTGCTCTCGCGCGGGCACAGCTGGCTGTCTGGGACCGTCGCAGTTAATCCAGCGAGGACAGCTGTGACATCTGGCGCGCGCGCACACACACGCACACACACACACACACACAAAACGCACACATTTCCCAGCTGCCTTTGTGGGGACAGAAACTGACATAATGCATGCCCTTGGCCTCCTCGCCCTAACCTTATCCATTACAAGTACAAACCCAAGCCTTAACCTTACCCTACGCCTAATATACATTTTGAAGGCGTCTCAGAAAGCGAGTACTGAACAAAATGTTCTTCGTTTTTCCTCAGTACGTCCTCACTAAGATGGTTGTAAAAAAAAATAAGTTGGCCAGTTCGGAGGACAATACTTGCACTAACACCTATTTCCTGGCGAGTTGGCCACATCTGGACCGTGTTCTTTCAACAACTAACAAAAATACGGACTGAAATTTTTACAATTCGCGTTCTGCCGACTTGCCTCCACCCTGTGCCCGCAATATGAATAATACAAGGTCACACACACCTGCTGGGTCACACACACGCACGCACACGTTCTTTCCTTTAGTCGCCTTACATCTGACCAAAGCTCCTGCTCGGTAGTATCCGTGAGTGACGGCAGAGGTTAACTGCTGTCACCAAAGTGAGCTTTGTGTCTCTCTGGGCTTGTGTAACTGCTCGGCGTCGTATCCGGCCGGGGTTCTAAAGCACCATTTGTTTGTGTGTGTCTGATCTGAGACAGCCAAGTCCGGCTTTATCTCCTCTATAAACAGATAGGAAGTCTGTGCCAGTCTAATTCCTGGTGGGGTCATGTGGTCATTGCTTATTGCTCCACTGCCCCCCCCCTACCCTGGAAACTGTGACACCTGAGAGCCTGCCCGTGGTATGTTCCCATAGCGACCGGTGTCACTCAACCTGGGCGTGTCCGGAGGAGTGTGAGCGGTATCATGCACAGCACCCACACACACACGCACACACACACAAACTTTGCATACTCTTACAGACATTTAAAGAGCACGCGCACACACACACACACACACACACACACACACACACACACATGCACACACAGACTGGAAATGCATCATGGAGTGTAGGGTGGCATGGTTAACCCTGAATCATCCCCACCTGTGAAAGTGTGTAAATGCGGCACTCGAAATAGAGTCAGCCTAACCCGTCTGAAAATAACCGCAGAATAACTCCGGGCCCGGAAGACAACGGAGTACAAGGAGCGCCGAGCAAAGACGCCGCAGGAGGGATTCAGAAAATGGAGGCCTCCGAGACCGGCCTTGTCCGCGCTTCGTCGCCGGTGTCGCGTCGATGGACTGAGTGTTCTCCCCAAACTTTGTGGACCAAACTGCATCCACCGCACCGACTGCTTCATGCGCCAACATATCTACACCGTGGTATCTGAAAAAGGCATCGCCGCCAAAACAGTCGTTGCATCGGCGCGCGAGGGCACGGGACAGTTTTAAACGCCAGTTTATGGCAAAGTTTGGACAACGCACGCTGGAGTTCCAAATCTTATTTTAGATCTTGCGCAGCTCTCCGCTCACCCAAGCAAACTGCACAACCTGGAAAGTGATGTGCCACCTTGTGCCAGCTGCAATATGATTGAGTTTAACTTTGCCAATTCGGTGGCAAATCATCTGTCCATTGGGCAAACTTAATTCGGCCTAAATAGGTCATTACTTTTTTTTTTAATGAACATCGATGGCATTCATTGCCTTGCACCGTATGTGGGACAATGAACGAGCTCTGAAACTGAAGATCCACTTGATGGCCTTACCAGTGATCATGGAGGAAAGATGCAGCCCCAGGCAAGCCGGGGCTGGTCGGACGGAGAGTCATTAAGATAGGATAAGATAAGATAAGATAAGATAAGATAAGATAAGATAAGATAAGATAAGATAAGATAAGATAAGATAAGATAAGCCTTTATCAGTCCTACAATGAGGAAACTTACAGTGTCGCAGCAGCAAGTGCACAGAAAGAACAGTGTCAATGGAAAGAAGAGAACTTTGAGAAACCACTAAGCAAAGGAGTCGCGATAAGATAATTAAGAATGTTTGAGAGAGGGAGAGAGTTGATCAAATTGGCTTCAATGTTTCGGCACGCCGAAGTCTAGCCGTCGCCACGTCCGGCTGACACCGTTTCATTCCAAAAGAGGTCTCAGTGGAGGTTAAGTGATGCAAAGATCAAGACTTTTTTTTCTCTTCATTTTACTGTCCTGTCCTGTTAATTATGTCAGATTTATCACGGGACTTGGCTTGATTTTACAACAATTAAGATATCTTCAAGTTGTCTGCTGTTATATATTACTAAAACCCATCTATTTTTTGGATTTTTTCTGGTTTTTTTGGGGGGGGGGGGGTTCTCAGCTTTGCATGTGTCATCCTTCAACCTGACTTAAAATAACTAAGTTTTAGCTTTATTGGGGGTTTTAGTTGAAATGGTGACTTGTGTCTGGCCCGGTTTTCCTTCTGCTTCAGCTCGCAGTAAAACGGTTCGTGCCAACCACACGCAGCATATAGATTTGGGGTCATGTGCATTCAAGCCAGCCAGCGCGGGAAGCCACGGCCAGAAATTTTACGCACAAATTCATTTAGGTTTTTTTTTTCTTTTCTTTGACCTCCGGCGCGTGATTATCGCGTCCACTCCAGATTTGAGTTGGCAGGTAGCTCGGCTAAAAGCTCCAGCGTGACATTAAAAAAATAAAAAATTTAAAAAAATAGGTCATAACGCAGCTCCACGGGCACATCATGATTCACCACTCGGGCTTTTTTTTTTACGCGAAGGGACGACCGGATGATGGCGGAGGCGATGCAGCAAACCGCGAACGATAATCTCATCCGATGCGATCAACCCGTGGCCCGGTATAGCATCTCGTGCGTGAAAGTTGGCCCGGTTTCGTAACCATGGCAACCACAATCCCATCGCGCCAGAAAGCAAAAAAAAAAAAAAAAAAGAGGGGGGCGTTCCCCCTGCTGGCGCGGAGGAGAGGAGAAGGGGGCCGATACCGAAGCCGAGGTGACTCGCCCCGTTTCTGGCCGCTACGACGTCGCGTAAAAGTCCCGAACGGGGCGATTGTTTGCGTGTTAAACTTTAACAGTGAGGGGGGAGGGGGCACACGCGTGGAAAGTTCGGAGCCGCGCGACTGTTCAGGCTCGCAGAGTGAGACAGAGAGAGAGAGACAGCGCGAGCCCTTGTTGCCCCACGCGTAACCGGACACTGACCGCACCGCCACCAGCCCCCGAGCAACCACCCTAACAGGTGACGGTGCACCCGTGCTGTGTATTTATATCCCCGGTGTGTGTGTGTGTGTGTGTGTGGGTGTGAGAGTGGGGCTCGTTTCTGGCCCGTCGTACCTCTATCCATTTCTGCGCCTCCTGGCAGGCTGGTTCGGGATGGTTCGCCTCCAGCGACTCCGGCTGGTCCCGCGGGGCGTCCGGGACATCCCGACCTGCAGCCTGGCTCGCCATCCGCGGGCAGGCCGTTCACCGGCGGCCGGAGGGGGGCTGGCGGGCGGTGGGGGCGCGGGGGATGGGGACCAGAGAGCGCGTCGGACGGCGGTGGCGTGGGATATGGCGGTCGCTCCCCCCGCCCCCCTCTCCCCGCTGCTATCCTCGTCGCCGGACCAACCCGCGCGGCTCCTGCTCGAACCGAGACGCTCGGGGATGGAGGAGACGCGGCTCTCCCGCCGCCCTGCAACGCGAACCGCGCGCTAAAAAAAAATAAACGGCTCCTGCGCGCCGAGAAGCACCGAGGCTGACGCCCGTCCTCAGCCCGTCCTCAGCCGCCGCCGCCACCGCCGCCGCGCACTGTGGGAGACGTGAACGCGCAGGCAGGAATCTATGCGGGGGAGGTCGAGAGACATTGGAAAGGATAGGGGAGAGAGAGGGAGAGAGAGAGAGAGGGAGAGAGGGAGAGAAGATGAGCGGAGCTGCAAAAAAAAAAAAAAAAAAAGATGTCCTGTTATTTCAGTTCTCATGCGTCAGCTCCAAGTGGCTGTTTTTTTTTGTTTTTTTTTTTT
>CAAKHG010011551.1:34465-49594 GCA_901007715.1 Dactylopterus volitans | reverse complement strand
CTTTTAGGTAATTAAAAAAAAAAAAAAAAAAAAAAAAAAAGCAACAAGAAAACCCCACAACAGAAAATGCAACTTTACATGGAAAAACCTTGGTGGTACACAATTCCTTTAATAGCTCCATTGTTTGTAATTGGAATATTATCTCAAATGCCACAATAACTAAATAAAAGTGGGGCAGCAAAGACCTGACCAGTGTTTTTGTTAGTATTGTAAATCTTAGTTGTAATTTTGGCAACAAAACGAACAAAAAAAAAAAATAGCTACGAATAACTTGTCCCACGCCGTTTAGTCTAAATGTTTCTTGGTCATTGTGATCTTCATATCGTGTCACGCATTGACATTCTTTGGTGTGTTTTTTTTGCGGCATACAGAAAAGCTCAAATGTCGGTATCCACATTGATGTGTCAAGCGATATCTTGTGTGTAACTCTTCCATTCTCCTCTCAAAAAAAAAAAAAAAGAAAAAACAAAACTAGGACATGAACCATTTCATCATAACCTCGTATGACAAAGCAGAAGTAGGTTAAATGGAAGACGGGCGGCCGGGGAGTCAAGAAAAGGAGGCAGCTGGGGTTCAGAGCCAAAGCCCGTTTTTTTTTTTTAAATTATGAGACGGTTTAAGCAGCCGTTACGCAACTTTAATAGTATAATTTTGCCGTGCGGGATTATACGCCACAGATACATAAGGCTGACATCCGGCTTCGGACGTTTGCCGTGGAACAGCTGACGCGGATGACGGGGCGGGAGCAGTTTTCCCGCTACCGGATTAAAAACAAAACACCCCCTTGGAAGTTTAGGTAATGCTTTATTGAATTCCCAAAGCTGCATTAGAACTACAGCAAACTGCACAAAAGGTAAAACAACTGCAACACAGCCTAAAACATACAATCACCGGAACTGCACGACGACCCAACACTTCTGAACAGGTGGCCCCCGAATCCCGTTTTGGAACTTTTGCGTTTTCTGATCTTTCACTGCCAACAGTGTCATAGACGGAGAATTTTTGACCTTTTTTTTTGTTTTGTTTTGTTTTTCTCCCACAATAAAGTGGGAACAAATCTTCGTTTTTTTTTCCAGGAAAATGCCAGCACGACACCCATGATCCGAACAATGGTTAAATTATTCCTACAGACACGTCTGGGCCGTTCCGAGGAATGTCGGGCTCCGTATAGACTCAACCGAGCGGCGGCTACGGGCCTTCGGGAGCAAGCGGAAAGGTCGCGCCAGACAAAAGTTTTCAGCTTTTTTTTTTCCCCCTCCCCTTCCAACTCTTCTAGTCTTAAGGCGTTCAAGCGTCGGAATTTTCTACTAGGAGTTCGGCACAGACGCACCAACGACTACATACAATAAAAAAAAGAAGGCGCGGGAAAGTCAAACGCACGTGTGCACAAGCGGTGGTGAGATTTGGTTTGTTGCCGATTTGTTTTAACTATTTTGTTTTTTATTAACTGCCAATTGTGATTACTGATGTGTCGTGTGTGAGTTGGCCAAATGAAAATTTGGCCGTGTGTTCAAAAAATTAAAAAAAAAGGGTGCAATATGTGCTTTATAGTGCATAGTGTGTGCAGATGCATGTGTACACAGGTCGCCGCGGGGGGGTGGGAGGTCGGGGGGGTCGCATGATTGTGTTCGCCACGTGAACGCTTTGAGAACGTTTTGGTTTAGAACATGGTTCCGCGTCCTGCCCCCGGTCGGGATCTAACTCTGGCAGAGAGCCACGGCAGAGAAGCGGACTTCACCTTGCTCCCTTTCCATGAATCCACGGCACACTTTGGCGGCATCCTACAGCAGCCATGAAAGGAAATAAAAAGAGGAAATGCAGAATATTAACTCAGGGATTACGGAGATGCAGGTTTAGGTTTATCCTCACTCAAGTTTGGAGTCAAGCTGGAAAATTTTAGGTGATATTTAACTGATAATGTCATTCTTTTTTTAACATGAAAACTGAAAAGTTGTTAATATTTAAATATATATCTTACAACTAGTTTTTCTATTCTTGAGGAAGGCAGAGTATCATCAATTAACTATTAATATTTTAGGTTTCATGCCATGAAACTTGGTTGCCTTCATAAAGCTCATAAAAGCGTTTCCCAGGTTTGTAAGGCGCTCTTAAATCACATAATTCACCATTTCAGTAAAAACAGTTGCTTTTTTTTGTGCAGGCACGGGTAAACAACTTCTGGCTGCTCGTCCAAAATACGAATTAATTGATTTTATTTCTGTATTTCACTTTGTTCTTATTGCCCACTCGTACTCACCAGTAGCATTTTGAACACAGGACCAAAAAATCTAAATATCTCTACTTTAATTTGGGGATTTAAGTACTCATTTCTCTTCAAAATGAACTTGAATTTATCATCATAACATTAATGTTTTGGTTTCACTGCTAATGCTTGTGGCGCCCTCTTGTGTCTTGGCCGTCATGGAAAGGGGAAAACTGACCGTGAGCATTTAGAATTGACATTCATTATTTGTTTTGTTTTAATTTTTGCAGTTATTACTACAATTATAAATGTTAGATGGCCCACCGAGTGTTGTCTGCGAAATATCACTGGGCGCAAACAGCGCTACTAAAACAATCCAAAAACCTTAACACTTTGAATTATTGCGGTTATTGATTTTTAAAGTTCTCCTAAGCCATACTTCCTGAGGTTCTTTGCAGTTCCCACTTTTCCATGAGCTCTGGCGATATGAGAATATGCATCAGCAGAGTTTATTGATTCTGCCAAGACACTCGGAAACAGCCACGCCCTTATCCCATTTGATACGATGACTCATCACGGACCACGTGCATTTTTGGGACTCGGCTAGCGGTTGCACTCTAGCTGTTCCAGATTCGACATGCTAAGGGAAAGAATAATCGTGGCTCTCCATACCATTACGAAGGAGTCGTCTTTCGTGGCTCCGTGGTTCACAGCGCCGTTCATTCTCCCATCTTAAAAACAAAAACGGGACAGTTGAGAATCCAAAATGTGGAACACACGCAGGAGAACGAGAACGCTGGGGGTGTGTCCTCACCAAATTCATAAAGCTGTCCGTTCACATTGGCAAAGGCAATGAAGTGGAAGCTGACTTCATCTGCTTCTGGCTGTCAAAGTGGAGATGTTGGAAAATGAATACTGAGGCTCCAAAAAGAAAAGTTTTAACACCTAAAAAAAAAATCTGGTTTCAAAACACAGCCGATCATACGTTGTGCCGCGGTTAGGAAGCTCACCCTGCACTGGCCCTGCACTGCCACCTCATTATGAGCATCCTGGATTGCCTGGAATAGAAAATTCAGAACATCGTATAATTTTTCAGTTTCCATAATTTTTGCATTGACATTTCAAGTAGACCAATTGGACAAAAAAAAGTAGTTAAAAAATAAATAAAAGCACAAGTTAAAAGACTCTGATGGTTGTGAATCCAACAGCTGCCACATGCTATGAGGGGCCCTTCTCAGGCCCTAACTGATGATAAGGTAGTCTGGCTCCCCCAAGTGGTTAAAAGACCCATGCAGCTAACGCAACACAAACAAATTCTAGAAATCTAATATCTCATATTTTTTAGTGGATCACTCAATCAGCCATCTAATATATCAAGTCACAAAATTGTCACCAGCTACACTGGATAACACTCAACCATCTTACACATACACAAATGAAATGACACCACCATGAAAGAAGCAGATGACTCATCGATAAATGACCCCCACCCATGGGAGCGCTTTAAGCCTGCGTGTAGCCCACCTTGTTCTGCTCCAGGTGTTTGGCGCGGTCATCAGCCGACATCTTCTCCGTCTCATCTAGAAACGTCTTCAAGGCAGAGCCACTGTCTGAAAAGGCCGTGAGCAAAAGTTGCTTAGTCACTAACCATTTTTGCTAAACATTTTGCTTTCTATATCTTCAATCTTTCTAAAATTATGCAATTTCACCGCCTCTGGAAATTACAAGGCAACATTCAGTGTTTTTTCTTTGGAGCATCTACTTATGCAAACATCTACTGCAACATAAAGAGGTCCATTCACTAGTGTTGATAACATATTTGAACATAATCTTAAATAGATTTTTTTATTAAATTAAGACTATTTACTCAGCAAAGAGTGGTGGAAGTGTGTAAGTTAAAATCATGAAAATCACATATCTGCGTACAGGTTGATAAAAAAAACAAAAACAAAAAAACTTAATTTTTATTCAGTATCAATCCCTGCATGATTATTACCAAATGTCAGTTGGCTTTTGTTGTTGGCCACTGCATGCAGCAACGCGATGGTGCCACAGGAATTGACTACTGTCTGCTTCAGGAAGTAGACCTCCGAATCCCCTGCCACCTTGTCTGCCTGTTGTTGTCTGAAAGATTCATGCTACCACACACACACACACACACACACACAAACACAGAGAGGGAGAGAACGGTCATTCTTGTGGGAACACAGTGTGCAGTCTATTATGCCACTTAAAAATGTGCGCATGGAATATCCGTTTCCGGCTTAAAGTGTTTGGATGGCAAAAATTGGCGTCTCCGTCTCGTCTTCTTCCGCTTATCCGGGGTCGCTGGGGCAGCAGCGGCCTGCCGTCCGATCCACATTGCACCCGGACCCACATGGTTCCTCCTGCAGGTGGTGGGCCTGCTGGAGGACGGACCCATGTCTCTGACTCAGGCTGGACCTGCACGGACCCCATGGGCGAAAGACCAGCCACCAGGCGCTCCCTGACAGGCCCCATCCCCAGGCCTAGCTCCAGGCTCCAGACCTGACTCCAGGCCCCAGACCTGACTCCAGGCTCCAGGGTGGGGCCAGCGTAACCCTATCCGTGCAGGACACACGGGCCCTTGGATGTTTTTCTTCCCATATGCGTCTTTATGGACCGTTCTTTGTCTGACCCTGGGATCACCGGGAGCACTCAAACCCCTCCACCACAATAAGGTGATGGTCCACCGAGGGGGAAAGCTGGTGTCTTAAGACTTTGCGACTCATTTTTAGAAAAATAATAATAAAAGGGGACCATAATGGCTTTGAACTGACCCCACCCCACCCACCCCTCCTTGCTAATCACCAAACCATCGCATTACCTGTTTCGTCAGCGGGAAGAGCAGCATCAAGGCACAGCACGGCTTGGGTACAGAGGAGAGTTGGTCGCCATCCAGCCCGAGCACATCCACAAAGCGCCAGCTCTCACCCACGCCGAGCTTACTCATCAGCTGCGCACACACACACACACACACAAAATAATCAGGACACACACTCAAAAAAAAAATTAAAAGATAAACAGCTGACCCGCTGCAAAACCAGCTGAGATTACAGTCTCTCGAGCACCATCAACGTGAGCTGCTCAAAAGATGCTGCGTTGAGCTGGACCAGTCTGACCACACCCTTTAGCCCAGACACCCGCGGGGGGGGGGGCGGCACGGGCCGGTGGGTAAAGGATGCTAACGAAACAAAAAAAACTAGCTTAACCGTTCCCCCCCACTTGTGGCGTTTCGACGCGCACTTTCCTCCCGTTTATTGTTTATCCCCGGAAAGGCTCGAAATTGTGGACGCGGCGGTTGTTTTTTTTTTTCCTTCCTTTTTCGGCGGCGCTTTGAAACAAACGTTCGTTACGAAATTCGTCAACGACCTCGTCGCTAACTAGTTGCAACTTACCTGGCGGCTAGCAAAAAACAATCGCCATTAGTCAGCATTCGCAGGTTCTTTACCCACCTTGTTCAGCATCTGAAACGAGATACATATATATTTAAGCCCAAAAAAAACGAGATAACAGGTGCATTTGTTGCTATTTAAAAAAAAAAAAAACTGAAGGGGAAATTGAAGGGAACGGGGGTTCTTGTCACCTCGGGGTTGATCTCCATCGCGGTCCACTCCATTTTTAATTCTTTTATTTTATTTGTTTGGGTCGGCGTTGATTCGGCTAGCTTCACCTCGGCAGTCGTGTTTACCTCCCCCGGATTTCTACAAACGTCAGCCGAAGTTAGGGAGGGCGGGCACCTCATATGCCGAGGGTCGTACCATTCAGCAGCAGCCGGCGGGGGGGAGGTGAGAGAGGAGGGGGAGCGGGCTCACGGCGAACATCCGGCGGCGTGGACGCGTCAACGGACTCGCTGGGGAAGCAGGAGAACCATTTGCACTTTTAATTGCAGTTGCCTCGCAGTCAGATATTTTGTGGGGCGGCTCCATGGTTTTGTTTTGTTTTGTTTTTTTTTTGGGGGGGGGGGCTAAATTGCACCGACCAACGTGGGCTCGAATCCGGTCATTTTACGGAGCTTCCGGAAAAGACGTGTGACGCGTTTGGATCGCTGCCTACCAAGAGCGAAATGCTGGACTCTGATTTAAAAATTAATTTAAAAAAATTGCTTTAACTATTCTTCATGAGTAAAGAAGAATAGTTAAAGCACCCCCCACCACTTAATAATGCGTTTCTCCCTCTTGTTATGTAACTTGGATGTTCCATTCCATTTTCACTGGGCACAATGATGCAGCAATGTTCAATGATGGAACACTTACAGGGGAGGGGGCTTCTCTGAGCGCTGCTAAACCCAATCAGTTGCAAATTGCTGTTAATTTTAGAATAGAATAGAATAGAATATGGCTCAGAGGGCGATAATGAAGTGACCTTTTTCAAAGGGGGAACTGTGGTGGCTTTGACTTCTCATGTTTATTCCAGTGCAAACTGGTGTTGCTGCATCATATTTTCTTCAAGTCATCACCAACCGTATTAATAATAAGACAAGTAATATGAATGAACAAGCACAGTTTAGGTTAAGCGCCCCGGCAGTAATCAAGACTCCCTCTTTTTGTGCATCATCGCTGAGCCCGTACGAGCAGAGAAACACGCAGCACAATAAACAATCAAATCACTATTGAATTACCGTTTTCCCACTTAAAATTCTTATCTGACAAAATCCTTCAGCGTTAAAGTCTGCATAAAACAGGCACAATAGAATGCTGTCTGAAAGAGCAGAACCTGGAATATAATATAAAAAATAATGTAAATATGAGATAAAATAATACATAGTGTAGTATAAGTACAATCAAATCTAAAGTGGTACTTAAACAAGGTGACTTTTGAATTCATAGCACAAGTAAAACTTTTAATGAGTCCTCTATTTATGGCTTTTCCATCATGCGTAGCGTTGCACAGCCACTACAGTGCAACATACATGTTCTATCTAATCAGAAGTGTATTTTAATCAGAGGCGAAGATGATGCAAGTATGTAGTATTATAAATATTTGTCGGGTGAGGTCAGTGAAAGTGTGTGTCTGTGTGTGTGTGTGTGTGGGAGAAATGAAAGAGAAGGCTGATGAGTGTGCAGGTCAGGGAGATGCAGGTACTCCTCTGATTTTTTTCCATGTGTGCCTGCCTTAAAACATGTTTAAATAAAATATATTTGCTGGTGGGGGGGGCAGTAAGGCAGACATCAGCAGAACACCTCCTGGAACATGTGAAGTGAAACCAGACCTCCATCTGCCTTTAGTTCAGATGTGGGTGAGAATTAAACATTCACTAGAGGGCAACAGAGCAGGAGGAGCTTTATGGACCTGCTGTACATCACAAGCGCTGGACTCCAATTATTATCTCCCAGTCTACAAAGAATATGGATCCTTTATCTCCTGTGCACACCAACACACCCATGCGCTGACATCTGAGATCGATGGTGTGCCTCCTTTGATTGCAGGCTTAAGGATTAAGCACGGTCGTGTCTGGGACCTCGGCTATGATGGTAAATCATGCAAAAGTAGCCTTATCTTCATTCACGACCGGTACATTTCTATACATACTCATTTGATTTTCACTTAATTACAGTTTGTCCGCGCCACATGCCATGCGAATGTCTGTTAGCAGTGCTGTCGTTACAGTAATTCAAGGTTATTTGATCGTCCATTTGCTCCGGTTTTCATCTCATGTTCATCAGCGGATGGATTTGCTCACTTGTTATGGAGGGGGGGTCACATGAAATTTGACCATGTGACATGATACTTCACGTTCTTTAATCCGGTTCCATAACTAAAAATGGTTCCTGCTTATATCCTGCATGACAACTGGTTTTGTTCAGTTTCTATTCTTTATTCTCTCTATGCTGCACCAGCAAATGCTGAGGAAAAGTCTTAGAACAGATTCTGCTTTGTGTGAGGTTGAAAGTTTGAAAGTTTCATGAAAAAAAAAGCTGGTTGTGGGCTAAGACTTGAACACTCAGGCTTGAAAATAAAACAGTACACATCTTCCAAAACCTGTGCTTCGCCAAGTCGGTTCAAAATGTAAATGAACCTTAATATTTTTTTTTTAAATCAGAATGTGCTGTTCTTTACGGTCTTTAAATGCTGAATCATGATTCTTCCATGTTTGGCATAGCTGTAGAAATGATCTCTGGCTTTATCAGCTTACTTTATTTGCGTGGCATGAAGATTCCTGACATGCCAGAGCATAAGATAACAGAATGACAAGCATTCCTTGTAAAAGCACTACTAATCGAATATAGGATATTCTTCACGGATAACGGTTTCCCCTGTGGCAATCTGATCCAACTTGGCGTCTGTCTCCACCCCTTAAGGCCAACTCATATCTGCTGATTATAAAGTGTTGGAACTATTCAATTTATTTCTAAGTCTAATTTAAGTTATTTGTGGCAACCATCGTGAAGGATAATAGTAATTAAAAAAAATGTTTGAACTCTTTTTAAAAATGCCGGTCTCGACCTAAACAAAAGTGACAATACATTGTTTAGCACCTGGCAATAAATGTTTTAGCGACTGCTCAAGATTGCATGAATAATTCAAAAAACAAACAAGTGTACATTAGTGTATGGGTTATATTACCTTTTCGTTGCATGCGGGCATGTCTCGCCTCTGATACCTACCACAGGGGAAGGAAAAAAAATACTGCTATATTCAATATCATCAATAACAGTGACACTGTATGTCAAATGATAATGAACCTATAGAAAATTACCAATCATGCCGAGCTCGGCTCAGCTCACTGTTCTGGCTGAGAAGCTCTAAAAGCCAACTGTACACTACCTTCTCTGCTCTGCACCACACCACAATCAGCTACTAGCAACTAACATTGCACCTAGTTTAGCAATTAAAGAGCTAGAGGAGTGAAAAGGGTGTCAAATGCGAGCAGACATTTGGATTTATATTTCCCAGATGGAGAGAAACACGGCTGCAAATGAATGACAATTTAAGGTTCGCCTGGATGTTGTCTGGCTACTCAGACTGCGATCGCTGCGGGATGGTGGGTGGGGTGGGGGGGGGTAACTCCACAGAGAAACCCTATTTAAAACCCATTTCCCACAGAAACATTCAAAACGCGTACGTCTCCTAACCTGGCTGGAAGGTGCTCAGTGAGCCCGTTACGCGGAACACGGGCAGTGTGAGGAGGACTGCGTTGATCAGGTGGATAAAGTTAAATTCTGTAAGTTTGACCTCTTCAAAGGGTCACTGGCAGGCCCCCTTGTCAAAATGAGCTCAGGACACTGCAACATTCATGACGCCCTCGGGGCTTTTATTCCTACACCGCAACACCATTTGGGTCGCGAGATGCGCCGGCTGCCTTTTAATGTTTAAGGCGGCAACCCAGTTGCGGGGATGCGCGGCGGGCGATGTTGTCAAGGCATTTCACACAAAAAGCACACACTCAATGTGCTTCAAAGACAAATGAAACAGAAGAAAAACGCAAAGACTAGAATTGACCAAGACATAAAAACAAAAGTCAGATATTAGCATTATTAAAAAGGGAATCATAAAAAAAAAAACAATACTGATTCTAAAAAACAAGTACTACCCATTAAACACGCATCTTAAAACTAAGTAAAATCTTGTGCAAAATTTTGCGTTTATAGGAAAGGCACTGTTGCGGACTCAGACCACATGCACAAATGCTGCATCAGCGCTCCGGCACATACCAGCCTGTGCGCGCCAGGTTTTGTACGATTTCGGAAGCTACAGGCAGGGTTTGGGCCTGGGTTAGTACGTGGATGGGAGACCGTCGGGGAATACCAGGCCCAGATACATATGGTTCCTCCCGCAGGCCCTATGGTTCTGGTGCAATGTGCCCAACTTAACGGCAAACCTTGCCGCCATTGATCGGTTTTCCATTTCCCCAACACTGAGACAGAACTTGTGTGCTATCTGGGCATGGAGGCATGTCTCCGTGGTAGCTACATCTCAAAGTCCACCTTAATGAACCAGTTTGGTTACAAGCGGGTGCCAGCAGTTTCGGAGCCAGAGCGGCGCCCCTGCAGGCTGGCACTGATGGGATTGACCACCACCAGTTGCAGAGGAGCAGCCCTTGCACTTATCTACGTGGGTTAGCAGAGGCCGGTCCCTTTCGGTCACAACCACTTGACACACTTTTCTCATTCTGTACAAAAAATCCAAATTTGGGCCTCACGCGGGCGGCGTCCACGTCTTTCGCCCTTTAATCTAGATATGTGCTGCACAGGAGGCTCTGAGAGTGTTGTCTGAACCCGTGACATGAGTCAGCGGGGGCTCGACCCCACCGTGCTATGATATGAAAGCCTGAGCATTAATAAACAGAAGTAGTCCAAGCAGCAAACATCTGCGCCAGAGCGGAAGTGCGGCTTTCTGTTCACACAGCAGTGGTTCCTGTATTTCATAACGTGATGAACAGGCCAACAAAAGGTAAACGACGGGTGACGAAACAGTGGAGGTCACTGGGATAAAATGGCTTAGCTCACCGGCTCCATGTTTGTGGGATTTAAGAAAACGAAACAAAAAAAACAACATTTCCCAGAGTGCCCCGCGCGGCCGGCTCCCTCCGTCTCCGCGCCGACGCCGCTCCATGGGTGTGGCGCCGGGCGCGCGCGCTCTCTCTCGCGTCCTGCGTGCACGCGCGCCGAGTTTTTACCGAGCGGCTCTCCGGCGTCCGTCCTTCTCCTCCTCCTCCTCGCCTCTGTCCGCGCAGCAGCAGCAGCAGCACCGAGCTTCAACCCTTCACCTTCACCTTCGCCACTGCGGCCTCAGCGGTGAGTTGTTGTTGTTTTTGTGTCACATTGAAACTTTTGAGGACGGCGCCCGCCAGCGTCACCCAGGTGAGCCGGGGCAGCGGCGGGTACCTGCGGCGGGAACCCCGGGAAGCGGCGCCTGACAGCTGCTGCCGCCGCCGCTGCCGGACGCGGATGTCGGATGTGTGTGTTTAAATCAGCCATAAAAGCTAGCGGGTCGCTCTTAAGCAACGTTTACGTGTCCTCCACAGACTCTCCGACCGTCCTTTCCGGTGAAAATAAGCTCCACTCCTGTCAAAATGGTGAGTAGCAACTTCCATGTCGCGGAGTTTCACTTTTTTTTTTTTTTTTTTTTTTTTTTTTGCTCCCTCCAGGCCGACGGTAAACGGTCGGTAAACAGTCAGTAAACAGTCGGCCCGGCAGCCGTAAAGCAGAGTCAGACAGACGGCAGCCGCCGGACGTGATGGAGGCCAGGGTCCGTTACTTATGCTAATATGGGACTCGTAATAGTTTTATACCCTCTGAACTCCACAAAAAAAAAGCAAGACAACGCCCACCCCGCTCCACATTACATAATGATATTTCCAGGGGGGCTTCGATGCTGCTTTTGTGAAATGCGAAAGTTCAGACTGGTTCAGTTGAGCCAAGTGGCTCAACTTGGTTTTTTTTTTTTTTGAATGTGTAGAATCTGTCAGGGAGGCACTTTTACTCTCTGGTTTAAGCTGGGGTGAGTATGACTCTCTCTCTATCTCTCTCTTGCTCTCTCTCCCAGTGAGTGTGTGTGTGTGTGTGTGTGTGTTTACACAGTATTAGTGAGGACCACTCTGAATCCAAACCACCAACATGAGGAAATTATCTGGGCTTCCGTAAACGGGCAGCTCAGTTTTGAGGTTAGAGGTTAGAACCAGGTTTAGAGCCCGGGGTTTAGAGCCGAGTTTAGGTCTTGGCTGCGGCGGCTGAGGTCCCGAGAGTGTTATGTCGGCCAGCGTCCTCACAAGAGCCAGCTGTGCACAGCTGTCGGCGTGCGGCGGGGCTGAGGCTCGAGTTTGGGGAAGTTGGGTAGTTTTTGGCGTGTGACTCATGCGGGCTCGCTCTCCCGACCCGGGCGGGGTCTGCCTGTTCCCCCTCCACCTCCCCGCGTTTAACACACCCTTTTCCACGTCTCGTCGGGAGTTTCAACACCGCCCTCCTCCCCACTCTTAAAGGGGAAACCGTCCTCTCTCTCTCTCTCTCTCTCTCTCTCCCCGAGTCGGGGTGGAGTGAGTAATGCGCTGCCTTTTTTCAAAAACAATGATTCATGATAATAAAAGTTGTGATGAGGCTGGTCGGCTGCGGCTTGGAGAAAGATGTTCTTGCGGCGGGCCAGTTTTGATAGGAGGTTCTAGGACAAAGCTGGTGGTGCGTGATATTTGTGAGACGACCAATAATCAATCCGTCCCATGAGATCTGTAACCAAACCTGATGTCACTTTTTTTGTGCTGCTCTCAGAAAATGGTTGCAAATAAACACACGATTAAGTGACACCTTCAGTGCACATAATGAGGGTCTCTGCGGTTCGTTTTTCGGTCAGTTCCACATAACCATGTCATATTTGTGTCACATATGTCAGTTTGTGAGTGAATGTAGTCCACAGTATTCTGCTTTGATCACTAATCTGTCTCTCATATGGTTTTTTTCCATGCTTACACCGATCAGGCAAACAAACAACTGATTATTGGTAGAGCGAGGCCGATTTTCATTTTCAGTCTAGTTTCACTATTGGCAGGACCAGCTGCATTTTTGAAATCAATTTCTTGTCCCTGACGGAAAAAGTCCAGATCTAATGAACATGCTTAAAAGTTCCAGAAGCAGGTCTGTTATCAGTTTAATTCCTAAGAACTTCTGAGGCTATTGTATAAATCGTGAATCATGAAATATGAACTGCAACTTAACAGATCTCAGGGGTCATGAGTGTGGCGGCGCTGGCAGACAGTTTAACCGGGACACGCGGACATGCACATCATAATTTGCATGATTGGTAGAAAGTAGGAAAAATACTTTACTGTACACTTTACAATACACAAGCAGTGTGAGCTCTGCGGCATCTCCTCAACGTCATAACTTCACCACCGCAAACAAGAAGATTATGCACACGGAGGACAGTATCCACGACGACCGAGTGTGACGTCTGTGTCCTTCTGCTTTGTGCACTGTACCTGTGGAGGGTCGACATACCTCCCATCAGGAGCCCCCCCACCTACCCCCCCTCCCTCAATGTCATGTCTGAACCTGTCCGCGAGAACTCGTCTCATCGCCTCCTAAAACGCTCCGACATTGTTCCCAACATTCCGCTGGAAATGATCTGCAGCACGTTGGCGCGTTGTTGTTGTTGTTGTTGTTGTTGTCGTCCGCACGGCTTCTCTGTGGCTCAGCTGTTTGTCGGAGGAGTCACCTGCGCCGCGATTAGATTTCAGTTAATTCGCCGCGCTTGCCCGAGTGTGTTTATGGGAATGACGAGCGCGTGAACGTTCCGGGCCGGAAAAAAAACCAAAACACAAAATCCCGCTTGTGCGCCGTGTGTTTGCCACGTTTTCTGGCACAGGATTCCAGCGGCATTCCCGTGGTTTTTCCCCTCTCTAAACACCGCCCCTCCTCTTGCTGCAATAAGACGCGACTCTGCTATTTAATCATTGATCTGTCACAGTTTTGAGGGAGCGTCTGGAACGGCTGCAGCATTGTTACAGCATGAAACGGCTTCACCGAAAATCGATGTCTAAAGTTAATGTTCTTTCGGCCTTATCACACCCGTACTGTCTTTTAGTACAGATCTGTTTGCTGATTTGAGAAATAATTAGCCGTCCAGGGGACCCGAGCTTTCATCTCGCAGTCACATCCCTCATATCTGAAATGCTGATCAAATCTGAGATGTTAATCTGGAACCGGAACATGCTGTTCTTGAAATGGCACTGTATGGAAAACATGTTGGCATGCATGTCTGTAAGTCATTATGTGCATTATATGGACCTCAAAGGGGCCAGTCTTTGACGAGCATATGTCATTTTGTGGATGTACAGTTTGATTAGTGTGTCTGGCTCAAGTTATGCTCATTAAGAAGCTCATTTTTCATCTAAGCATGAAGAGAATTTTGTCGTGTATCCTGCAAATATGTAACATCTCTGAGGCTGCGCCCACATGGAATCAGATTATTGATATTTCTGCATTAATTATGATCTTCCATGAAAGCAGACACAAGAGGGTTTACGAGGCAGAACCTAACTGATTAGATGATCCGCTAAATCAAGGAACCAGCAGCTGAGTTCATTCCCCAAGTCATTTTAAAAAAATATCAAGCCAGACATTCTCTGCTTTTGTTTTTCATTTGTATAATTGTGCCTCATACAGTATTTTATTTTAGTGATTTATTTTATATGTTTTTACTCATGATTACTGTAATTTGGACATCTTTGGCTTTGGCTCTGCATGGAACAAAACATTTAAAGGCATCGTTCTCAGCTCTGGAAAAATGCGATTTTGATATTTTCCATGTTTTTTCCCATCTTTTATTGACCAAACAATCAAAATAACTGAACTGATATGAAAACAGCCGGTAGCTCGCAGCCCTTGCGTGTCCTGTGTAAAAGCGCTGCTGAGCTTCCACACACTTTTTCTTGTACGACTTACTTGATGCGATACGATACCTGCACGTCTGTAAAACCCACGTTTCGAGTAAAAGAAGAACTTTTGCGCCAAGATCATCATGTTTTCCCGCCTTTCTTCCCGCAGGCCAGCAGAGGAACCGTGAAAGCCAGCGGAAACTTCAACGCCAATGGCGACGCCGAGGCCCTCTACAATGCCATGAAAGGGCTGGGTAAGTTGCCGGCGTTTTTCCACCGCTGCCGCCGGATATGCTGCAGATGTGTCAGTTTGTGTAGTACTACGCCGACGGACCAATGAGAGAGCGTCCTGCTGGGAGCTCCTCTGTCATCGCATACTGCAGTAGCCCTGCTGAGCTCCGCCCACCACAGTCGTGAGTCATCATCACGAGAGCGCAGATGAAACTGGAGACCCCGTGGCCACTGTGACTAACACCCCGCCAAAGCCTGTTATTATATGTGTGTGTGTGTGTGTGTGTGTGTGTGTGTGTGTGTGTGTGTGTGTGTGTGTGTGTGTGTGTGTGTGTGTGTGTGTGTGTGTGTGTGCGTGTGTCCCTCC
>CAAKHG010011551.1:11000-34445 GCA_901007715.1 Dactylopterus volitans | reverse complement strand
CGAATTTCAAAGTCTATGATTCTCTGTCTCAAAGAAATCCGTGTGTGTGTGTGTGTGTGCGTGTGTGTATGTCATGTAAGAAAACAAACCGCCGAGTGACTGCGGTGCTTGTTGCCATAGGGACCAACGAGGATGCCATCTTGCAGCTGTTGACGGCGCGCAGCAACGCCCAGAGGCAGGCGATCACAGCTGCCTACAAAACCCTGTTTGGGAAGGTGGGTGGGCCCCCTCTGCTCGCCCTCAAAACTACATGGCCACACACACACAAACATTATCAGAGCTCCACGCTGAAGGCCTCAAGTTTGTGTTCATGCTTGTTATGAATGATGCGCCTCCTCAGAAACTTCTCACCGCTTCCGTCTGGTTGCGTCGCCGATCTGGTTTTCTCGTACTTTTTGGTGTTCTGGGTGACTTGTAGTCTCAAAACACCAAAGTCACCCACTTCGGCACACAGTTTCGGTGTCATGTCGGCTTGAAGTTTTAAGCTTGGTGTATTACTGCTATTACTGTACATACTGATTATCGAGTGTTGTAATTTGAATTGGATTTAATTTAATTTCTGTACAATACTTTGGGGAAATTATAGTAGGTGTAACATTTGCATCATGGACATGAATTTGGGAAACAATCCTCAGAAGGTGAATAGCATTCGATTGCTAGTAAATAGGAAGAAGCAATTATAGGTCTTGGTGAGCATTTCTCTGCTATCAAACACACAATTAAATTAAATCTCCTTTAATTCCTAATGTATTCGAAACATATTCAAAAAAAACATTTATACAAAATACGAACCTTTTGAATCGATTTATTGCTTTAAAGCAATAATTTAATGAGTTTCCCCCAAAATGTAGAAGTAATAAATCGTTGTTGATCTGTGTTATCTTTATGAAGGTGGCATTGACCTTCTCATTTTTGTGTATTTTTAAAAGACTAAAGCACAAGATTAAAGCTGCATAATGACCTCTCAGCGTATCTGACGGTTACGCAGCAAGAAAACGGAGCCGCACACAATGTTCGACACGTTGCACGTTAGACACATTCACACACTTCCTCCTTTCAAAGCGCCCGTCGTGCCGCACGCGATTGTTTTCATAAAAGGTCACAAGCGGTTCTGTGAGAAACAGAAAGAGAGACTTTGAAAAGACATCACACTTTCGGAATGGGAGTCTCAGCGGCTGTGAGACGATCCAGCCTGCCTCTTATTTTTAATGCCGCGTGAGGTCTTCAAATCCCGTGGCCTTGCACAACGCCGACTTGACGCGATCGCGATCAGAGCGATTCCAGCCGGCACCCGTGAAATCACGCCAAAGCCCCGGCCGCGCGCCCCGGCTGATCTAATTTAACGCTGTGTCCGAATGCCAGGACCTGATCGATGACCTGAAGGGAGAGCTGGGGGGCAAATTCGAGACCCTCATCGTGGCCCTGATGACGCCACCCATCGCGTACGACGTGACCCTCCTCCGCAACGCCATCAAGGTGGGCGCCGTGGTCGGCAAATGAACGCTCGCGCCGCGCTGCTGGTCAACGTCGGGGCTGTAACGTTTCCGTCTTTGACCTCTAGGGGGCAGGAACCGACGAGAAGGTCCTGGTGGAGGTACTTGCCTCCAGAACACCTCAGCAGGTGAAGGAGATCATCGCTGCCTACAGACAGGGTAAAACACACACACACACACACACCATTAATGCATGTGAAACCAGTGAAACCATGTGCACGTTTTAGATAAGGAAGTCCACTTAGCATTAATTCAATTTCAATGACAATATCATGAGGAGATAATTTGGTGAGCTGCAGGTAAGTACGGGAGACATTTGGGACGTGTCTTTATGTGTCGGAAAGTTGACACGATCCACAGAAGCCGTCTACACAGTCGGATCAAACAGACCCGGGGCCTTTACGACAAAGCGAGGCCGGCAGGTCTCAAAGTCGTCCGGCGAGACAAAATGGCCGTGCAGATTCTCAGCCGCCCCGGGTCGCTGTGAGGCTGAGAGTTCAGGACCAAGTGCAGCTTCTTTTGCTTGACGTTTCGTCCTCTCATCCAAAAGGTTCCCTCGTTTCTTCCCGGTCGGGATTCCTGGGTATTTTCATGTATTCCGCATGGTGTTGCGTCACAACGGCGGTTCTCAGCTTGTCAAGTCAAGTCTGGTTTTCCCGGTCGAGCTGTGATGAGCACATAAAAAAAAAAAAAGGGAGCGTGGGAGGTGTGTGTGTGGGGGGGGTGTCGGTACAATTCGACCAATCACGAAGAGGTCTAGATACGCAAGACATCAGCATTCAAAAATATGAGGAATATGGTAAGATAAATATATATACTATGCAAAATTATTAGGACCCCTCAGCTACTTAGTCTCGGTCTACTTAGTCTCCTGATGATGAAGATGATGATGATGATGGTGGTGTGAAGAAAACATCATTCAGACAGATGAGTACACTTGGAAATCCTTTCCTTTAGTGCTGCTGTTTTTTCAATCTTAGGAAAATTATGCAGCATAAAAGCCAGTAAACACACACACTTCCCTCTGGAGAGAACTACCATTGTCCTTGCGGAACGATGCGCTGCAGACAGTCGGCTTCCGGACACGGACTCAATGTTCTGATGCTATTCGAGAATCCAAATTCAGACAAGAATAGACACAAATGAGATATAAAAGCAAACTGGATTATACATTAAGAATAAGCCCTGTGTCCTCCCACCGAGGTCCACACGATCTTCCAGGAATGGTGACGGCATCGTCTAAGAGAGTTGATTGGTCGGAGGTTGGTGTTGCTATACGTTTTGATCTCTTACCTGACACATCACCTGCCCCCGGGGAGCAGGTGAGGCCTGCGGCGCAAAGTTACCACAGCGATGAAAAGTGCACCACCTTTTGGCGACACGGAAAAACCTGGGGTCAAACCCGACCTGAACCCGGCTGGCCTACGAATGCTCCAGAGTAGAAATTTAAAATGCCAAAACCGAACATCCCTAAAGCAGGGGGAAAAAAAAACCTCAAACTTGAACGTGTGTGTTTTCATGCGTCTCCCAGAGTACGATGACGACCTGGAGGAGGATGTCGCCGGAGACACTTCAGGTCACTTCAAGAGACTCCTGGTTATTCTGCTCCAGGTGATTCTCACCTCATCTCATCTCACCTCATCTCACCCCCTCAAATCTCTTCTCTTTTCAATTACAAATGTTTTGTCTCTCCTCAGGCGAACAGGCAGAAGGGGATCCAGGAGGAAACTATACAGGCCGATGCGCAGGTGAGTGTGCCATTCCTCGCCCGTGAGTAAATATTCCTGCTCTGCCCCATCAACAGGATCTTTGTCTCTTTATCTGAGGGTGTGACCGTCACGAGTCTTTATGAGTATGGCCTAATAACTGGCCTGCGAGGCTTATCTGAGCTGGTGAAGGTCTGCGCAGATAGTGAGGGAGTGTACAGGAAGGGAATGAAATTACAGTTCATTTTACTTTCGATCAAAAGGGGAACTTTGAGCCATTATTTCAGCCCACGCCGTCGCATCTCCTTGCTGAAGTGTGTTTTCAGCCCTAAAATGGTGCGAATGCAATCCAGCAGTGAAGTGCTCTCCGTCAGTGCTGGCGTGTCACACGCTCCTGACCGCAAAGTGTCTCGAGGCCACAGATCTCCTCATCTCTCCCATTTCCTTGTGGTTCATTGACTATTGTATGAAAGCAGAGAATGTGAGATTTAAACCGCTATGAGGTTGTCACAGTATATTCTGAACCTGAGAACTCCACACTGAACTCTTAACATGTGGAATAAATTCACCGGCTGAGTAGTAAGATGAAACTAGTTATGGCAGCATTCAAGAAAAGAATAAAGTGCAAGAGGCAAGCGGAAGAAGACGAGATGAGAGACGACACAGATTATATACACGCTTACATAGTTGACTCGTGTGTTCTTTCTTTTTCGGCTGCAGGTGCTCTTCAAGGCAGGAGAGGAGAAGTTTGGCACGGACGAGCAAACGTTTGTCACCATCCTGGGCAACCGCAGCAACGAGCATCTCAGGAAAGGTGTGTGTGCGTCTGTTTGTAAAACACTGCTGCTCTTTCACACCATAAATCGGACCGACTTTGAACGCACGCGCGTGTGTGTGTGTTTCAGTGTTCGATGCTTACATGAAGCTGTCCGGATACGAGATGGAGGAGAGCATCAAGAGGGAGACATCTGGCCCCCTGAGAGACCTGCTGCTCGCCGTTGGTAAGAAGCTACACACCTCTCACGCGGGAAGTGACGGCGGCTTTGAATGGCCTCCGTTTCAATCATCGCCTCGTGCTCCGTTTTGTTTTGTTTTTTTCCCTCTAAAGTGAAGTGCGCCAGGAGCGTTCCAGCTTACTTTGCCGAGACTCTGTACTATTCAATGAAGGTAGGACGGCATCAATCGCTTTTCTTTATCACTGCTGTTGTTAGAAGTAGCCTGACCTTGTGGGTGTGTGTGTTTTGTTTCTGTTGTTGTTGCAGGGCTTAGGAACTGATGACAACACTCTAATCAGGGTGATGGCGTCTCGCTGTGAGGTGGACATGTTGGATATTAGAGCTCAGTTCAGGAAGCTGTTTGCCTGTTCCCTGTATTCAATGATCAAGGTATTTACACACACACACACACACTCACATGCGCACACGCACACACACTCGTACACCAATAAGACAAACATTTTTGTTTTCATTACAGGGAGACACTGGTGGTGACTACCGTAAGGCCTTGCTGTTGCTGTGTGGTGGGGATGATGCGTAACCATGGAAACAGTTGGAAACCACACCTGAAGTGCCTCCTCCCTTACCGGGCAGTTCATTACAGCAAAACATGCTTGCGAGCGACAATCAGAGGGTCCATCGGGTTGTTTTTTGTTTTGTTTTTTTAAACTATGAGTCCCAATAATGTCTTTGAAAGGTAGCTAACATTTTGTTTGCATTTTACATTAAAGCCGCTTTTGGTCGACTAATATCTTCAATATGACAAACGTTTTTGTCATTCATTTATCATTCCAAATGTTTTTGTTTAGCACTTTGTATGCCAGAACCAATATGCAGTAATAAACATTTCAAGTGATGAAGTACAACCAAAAGCCTGCGTGTTTTGTCTCCGCTCAGTTAAACGCAGTGACGCCGCCGAGCTGGGTGTGTCTGGGTTTGACGTGCAGTGGCCTCTTGTGGCCTCTAGAGGGGGATAGAGCAGCTTTAAAAACACCCATGACAGAATTTCTAAGTGCAATTTTGTCCATCCACCCCATTTACTTGATTTTGATATTAGCTTGTTCACACCCTATATTAAAATTTTACCAAAAAATTGTTTCAACTATTAGTTAAAAGATTATAATGCAGTTTGCATATCACAACACACAACAATGATGACACAGTGACACAAAGTGTGTGTTGTCAAATGCACAGTAAGGAAACATGTTTCCCCTGAGCAATGAAAATCTTTCTTTTCTGTCCACAATGAATGCCAAACAACATAAAGTCTTAAGTAAAAAAAAAAATAGATGCATAATTAAAGTATCAGGAAAAAAAAATGCAAAATAAATATGCAAATAAAAACTGAGCTGCAACTAAACTACGTACATAATTGTGCAAAGGATTTGTGCAGCATCAGCCGTATGTGCAATAGCGGCCCATGAGTGTGCAATAGCGGCCCATGAGTGTGCAATGCCGCTCATGTAAATGGCCGAGGGCAGTTACATGAGGCCGTCCACGACTATGAACTCCCTTCAGAAGTCTGATGGCAGTGGGAAAGGGCGAGTTCTTTAGCCTGGAGCTCCCGCATTCCATGGTTCCGTGACTCAGGCCTGATGCTGGATGTGTGACCGGTCGCTGCTGGAGGTGAGGAGGGTCCTTGAGGATGGAAGCTGAGGGCCGGGGGGGGGGCAGTGGAGTCCTGGTGATCCTCTCAGCAGTCCTCACCGCTCTCTGCAGGTGTTTACAGTGCGTCCACAGTGTTTGGCCACAGTATCCGTCTGTTTCCCACCCACACGCCTATGCGTCATATATCTATCCGCTGAGATGAGGGTTCTAAGTGCCCTTCACATGTTGACAGCTTGCAGCCACCAGAGGGCAGTGACAACGTGTTCTTACTGAATTGAGCCCTTGTGCCTCTTTATTCATGTGAAGAAGCTTTTTCCAACCTGGACTTCAGTACACCCGCTAACCACATTAACAAAAAAAAAAAAAACATAATGGAAGAGATAATTGTGTTAGTGAATGAATGAATCAACCAAATATTCATGAAATAATTCAAACTCTTTATTATGAAATGTTTTGTTCATTTATTCTAAACCAGGACACGTAGCATTTCCTGCAGAGGATGCAGGAGAGCGCTGGAATGCTGAGTTGAACTGCTGAGACTGATGAAGCCAAAACGGCAGGGAAATGCTCAAATGAGGCATAAATGTCCCGAAGCGTGAGAGAGCTGAAATATTTTTTCAAAATGTAAAAAGCAGGAAAATCGACAAGCGACCTTGCTTAAAGTGAGCTTAGTTGCCATGGTGATGTCGAACTGTTATGACAGCGGGCAGTTGGGGTGGGCGTGTCAGATGACGCCATAGCGATCGTGTGACATCCTGGGGTGATACTTGCTCTCAAAGCCAAAAAGGTTCGAATTAGCATGTCCATTCATTTTAATGGCATAGGTTTTTCAAAAATTATGCAAAGGTTATTAGATATTTGGATTAAAAAAGAAGAAGTGGGACATTTTCACAGCTGCATGATGTTTGGGGCTGAGAGTATGTAGAAAAACATAAAACATTCAGCAAAACGAATGTGTAAATACGTGATAGTGGAAAAAAAAAACCTGTGACAACGTTGCATATTGTTGAAGCAGCGCGACAAAAGGGTCAAATGAAGCATAAATGTCCTCGAATGTCCACAAATGTGAAAAAAAACCCACAAAAACTCAGAGGAAGACACAGAATCACGATTATTATAATAATAATGAAAGTGCGTCATAAAGTGTGAATGCTCTCAACATTCATACTTACTAATGGAATTCCATGTAAAGCAAGTAAAGTAAAAGTGAAAGTTTTTTTTTTGTTGTGTGTGTGTGTGTGTGTGTGTGCGGTGTATGCACGTCCATGTGTGTGTGGTTTGTGTGTGTGCACGTGTGCTACATCTCTCTCAGAGTTTTTAAATGCCAGTGGTGAGGACTCTCTCACTTTCAGGGGCAGTGTGACAGTTGAGACCTGGTTTAAAGGGCCGAGCCGGTCTAGTTTAGACTCCAGGCCGGGTCTAGGTGGTCCGGGCGATGAGATGTGGAACGCTTCATTCCCAACGAAATGTCCTCACAAATATAGAAGCGCGCGGGCGTGCTCGGCTGAAGGAGGGCGGAGGGGGCATCCTGGGTCCTGTTACTTGCTGGGATTCTTTTCCCTAGAAGCGGTCGCTCTTGATTGTTGCCACGGCAACAGGCAGCCAATAACGAGGTCCGGACAGCAGGGCGTGGGGGTCAGACCACCTCGAGCCACAGGAGGAACAATACCCAGGGCTCCTCCCCCTCCCCGGCTGCCTTGCGTGTTTTCGGGCGTCAGAGCCTGTGGGTGGGCATGACTCGGGGCAGCTTTGTAGGTCAGATCCGCGGTACTTAGCGGAGCGCTGAGTCGTGTTTGGATGTTTGGCCCCTCCCCCCTTCCTCGGATCAGAGGCGCAGCGGGTTTTTTTTCCGGGTTCAAGTTCGTTTCCCAGCGAGGCTGATGGCAGCTCTCACGACGGAGAGGGCGGGACTGGGCCCGAGGGCGTCGCTCGGCTCTTTGGCCCGGAGCTTTGAGGCCAGAACCCGCCGCCCCGGCTTGACGCCTGACCCTTGAGGCTTCGTCGGCAGCGGCGATTAGACGTGTTTCGTTGCCGCTACACGAAAGCAGGTGCAGGTTTTTCTGCCAGAAGAGCCTCGCAGACCTCGCACGACGTCGTGACCACAAATCCGTAGATCTGAAGAACAAGCCGGTGGCGGACGGCCTCTCAAATCCATTAACCCCAAATTCCTGGGAAGCACACTCTGGGATTCCAGGCTCAGACGCAGTTTAGGTTGTTTCAGCATTTCATCCCTGGACCACTTCATTCGCAGCAGTCACTTCCTCCTCTTTGCGAACGTCACTGAGTAACCTTCCGGTGTCAGACCGAATTTTTGCCGATGTTCATCTTCCATTTCCAACCATTGTAACGTTAACGGGCGACGCGGTGGTGCAGTGGCGAGCACTGTTGCCTCGTAGCAAGAAGGTCGCAGGCTGGATTCCCGGCCTGGGATCTTTCTATGTGGAGTTTGCATGCTCTCCCCGTGTCTGCGTGGGTTCTCTCCGGGTACTCCGGCTTCCTCCCACCTTCCAAAAAGCATGCTCAGGTTAATTAGCTACTCTAAATTGCCCCGTAAGTGTGTGTGTGTGTGTGTGTGTGTGTGTGCGCGAGTGTGAGTGGTTGTCTGTCCTTCATGTGGCCCTGCGATGAGCAGGCGACTCGTCCAGGGTTGTGCCCCGCCGCTCGCCCCTTGTCGGCTGGGATCGGCTCCGGCACGACCGCAACCCAAAACCAGAATAAGCTGAAGACGAGATGAGATGAGATGAGATGAGATGAGATGAGATGAGATGAGATGAGATGCAACGTTAACAACATTCGTTTTGTTTTTGTTTTTTTTTAGCTAGCGTTTGCTGACTGCGCCGTTACGTGGAGCGTCGCTCAACCCGCCACCTCAGCTCCATCAGACGTCTGTGACAGATTTTCGAGCGACCCGGTCGACACTTCCGCCTCGACGTCACTATAAATGACGGTCATGTACGACTCTTTCAAAACTTCACTTTATCTCTAATTGTGGGATGGTAAACTTACATCGACACGACTCTTACATCGACAAAACAAAACAAAACAAAACAAAACAAAACAAAACAAAACAAAACAAAACAAAACAAAACAAAACAAAACAAAACAAAACAAAACAAAACAAAACAAAACAAAACAAAACAAAACCTGCAAAGAAAGGTGGGGGGGGGTCAGAAACTACGAAGAAGGAGGAGAGGAATGACGGCGTCAAAGGGTGAACGTGTTTGCACCCGCGTCGTTCATCCAAACACTTCTTACACACACACACACACACACACACACCGTCGGAGGCGGATCTGCTGCCTCGGAGACCCGAAGCCTCCGCAGACTCCTCTGAAAGACTTTCGTACTCTGGCGGTGGGGGGTCGGTGGGGGGAAAAGATGGGGGGGGTGGGGGGGGGGGACTGGGGGGCAAAGGCTCCCGACGCTGGCGCAGGTGTTCGCGACGCCTCGACAGCGCCGGGCCTCCGTCAACGAGGCAAGACGGGACGCGTCGCCGGGGAGGGGAAGTGAAAAGGACGCATACCGAAACATGACTCACACCACGATTATTGACAATCAACCCCATTCCTTTACGATAAATGCTTAGCGACGGTGGAGGCTTTTTTTTTTTTGTTGTTTGTTTTTTTTTGTTTTTTTTTCTCGAAAGGGGCCGATACCGTTCCAAAACAGCGCGGGCCGAGGTCAAAGGGCCACGCCGAACCGGTGGAATCTGGCCTGTAAGTGTTAGCCGGACCATGACTGCGACTGTATCTGTTTTTATTTTTAATGCTATAATTAATCTGAGGGTGCGGGGTTGCACGAGCGATGTGGGTGGGCGAGCGTGCCTTCATCACCTTAACGCGCACCCGCGGGCTTGCTAGCATCACAATGAAGCTGACAGGAAGAGGGGTTTCATGGAGGGTGGTGCATGATGGGAGATTTTTTTTTTTTTTTGGCATTTTACGCGGACAAAAGTGTCCAGATCCACGAATTCTGTTGCGTTTTTTTTTCTTTTCTCTCTCCGACATCGATTCTGACATTACAAATTCGTACTTTTGAGGGAATGTAAGTGTAAACCCTCCTGTGTCTCCATCTTCCAAACTCGAGGCGCGTGGTGGCGTTGCCTCATAACGCAAACATGTTTTTGCAGATTCCAAACTTTGACCTTCGCGGCATTTTATTCCTCCCTTGACGCTCCTTTTTTTTTTTTTTTTTTTTTTTTTTTTAAACAACATCCAGCATGATAAATTGCAGGGTTCCGTCTGTCGGCGTAACTGCCGATTTCCACGCACTCGCTCACAATGCCGACAAAGATAATAATAATCAGGATGTCTTTCAAAAAGCAGATAAATCACTTTATTCTTTTCTTTCTTTTTTTCCTTCTCCAACCTCAGCGTTGACGGAGCGTAACGCCACCCCTCGCTGTAGCATGCTGCGTGAGATCAGGCGATGACGTGTGTGTGTGTGTGTGTGTGTGCGTTTGTGTTTGTATGATTTCGATGATAAGGCGACGCCCGCCGATGTGGCCGCCTCAGTTACAGGTCACCTTTGATCAGAGCCCCGAGGAGGCCACCGCTCAGCGAAATAAACGGCCGCGGCTGGCGAAGGCGGCTGCGCCTGAACAGAAGGATGGTATCCCCATTTCCGCCCCCTCCCAACCCCGACCTCTGACCCCCCCAACCACTTCCTCCGTGGCTGGAATGCGTCCTTGGGCTCCGGGGGAAGCTGTTCGGCGAAACAATATGTCTTCGGGAGAAAAAAAAATCCCTCTAGTGCCATCAAAGAGCGCGCGCACTTCCGCTAAAAGGTGGAAGCGGTCCCCCCGGCCGGCCTCCTCCGAGTGTCTGTCTGAGGGCCCAAAGAGAGCGGCGGGGTCAGAGGTGATGAAGGTCAAGAGCAGACAGGAAAGCATAAAACCCCACATCTGGGCTTGCACTTGTTTGGGGATTAGACGTTCTACGCGCACACACACACACACACACACACTTCTACCGGCTTCTGCTCGAAATGCAGCTGTTTGAGGGAGTCATGAGAGGCTGCTCTGTGTTTGCTTTGACGTGGGGGGCTTGTCATGGGCGGGCGGGAGGGGCGGCGAGGCCTGAGGAGCGTTTTTGCACTGCAAAAATAAAACAAAACTCATCGAGCTAAATTTGGTGAATTGAGTGGTGACCTGGCTTCAGTCTGTGTCCCTTTTTAGTGTGTTTCTGAGGTTGATTTTAGTTGAAATTGTGCAGAGCCTGGTTTAAAAATAAATAAATAAATAATCCCCAAAAATCTTGCTAGAAATGAATTGCAGTCGAATTTCATCGCTGTGACCCGGTCATTTATTCAGCAGTTTTACATTTGAATAAAGTGAGGCTTATCAAGCTTAATGACACACTGAATTTGCCTTCATCATTTACCCTTCACCAAGAGGTTATGCTTATCTGGCGTTTTTGTTTTGTCAGATTTGTCAGATTGCAGGAAAACTCCAAAAATTACAAAATAATTTAGTTATTATGAAAAAAGATATCTAACTGAAGCATTACTTTTTTTTCCTTTTTTTTTTTTACAAAACTATCTAAAATAAACCAAAATCATGGAGTACATTTCTTTAGTTTTAGCCTGTAAATTTAGCTCATAAATTGGCCGAGGATGGCCAATTTAATGCCTGAATGTAGTTCCACAGAATGTGATGAATTTTAAATCGATTGAATTTAAAAAAAGAAAAAGTCTGAATCACAAGTTAAGAACGATGCAAAATGAAGAGATCAGAAGCGTGTTTTATTCGTTTTTATTTTTTTTTATTTTTGTCCTGTTGTTCCACCTCGTGTTTATTTGTGATGCATAAACAGAGATGCTATTATGATGATGCGGACACAAGAGCTCCACGCAACCATCGGGCTTCGGTTCTGCGCCATTGAAACGGATGCGGGGAGCCGTCGGGCTCTATCGGCAAGCATGTTTCTATTTGTGCACAGATCAAATATTCAAACCCATTTGAGCACCACAGTCCCATTAATAGGCATTAGCCCCTTTGTGTTCAGTTACAGATGCGTTCAAGGACCCATGTTGCAACCTCTGGTGGCAGCACGGCCCACGCTATCATGTGAATGGTGTTGGCTTGTAAAGTATGTAAGATCTGTTACAACTGCAGTTTATTTGTAAACTACTTGTGCTTTTACTCGAGTAGATCTTCTTGATCTAGATTTTAATGCTGCTGGTCTGATCATATTAATTGTATATATATATATATATATATTACAGATAGATAGAGTGAGAGATAGAGAGCGAGAAAGACAAAAAGAGAGAGACAGAGGACATAACACTGGTGAATCTCATGGGGAACGCCTGGAATGAAGTAAAAGTACTTCAAAATTGTATTGAAAGTATCTGGAAGCTTGAGCTTTAACTGGTGATAACTTACTATTTCATACTTAGAAGTGCATGAAGCTTCACATGAGTCGGCACTTTAAGTGACAGCTGATTTTCCTGCTCATAGATGGATGCTTGTATTTTTTTTTTTTTAACAACAAAAAGTACAGTTTGCATCAAAAGATTACAACTAACATCGAGCAAGCAAGGCAGCAGTGAGGTTGCAGCTCGCTGGCTTGTGATTTCCATCTGCTTGCTGCTGCTGCTGCAGTTCGAGAGGCCTCGTCAGGTTTCCCCTGCTGAGAGTCCGAATGTCCGGACGCGCTCGCCGGTCCGTGAAGCTAACACTCGTCGCTCTGCAGGATGGAGAAGAAGAAGTCGCACAGGCTGGCCCACGAGCTGCTGCAGTACTCCTCGGCGGTCCTGCGGCGGCTGCCGGCGCACGCCGTCGCCCGCACCGGCGCCGCGGTGGTGGTGGAGGTGGTGCGGTGCGCCAGCGTCGGCGGCGGGGTGGCGACCTCCTCTCCCCCGGACTGCGCCGACGCCACCGAGCTGCGGATGTCCAGCTTGAAGTGCGCGTCGCGCGGCGCGCGCCTGCACATGCCGGCCCGCACCAGCGCGCGCTCGTCCCTGCACACTCTGCCGCGCAGCTTCTTGAGCGCGCGGCCCACCTGCTTCCAGAAGCCGCGCCGGTCGCGCAGGTAGCCCGGGCAGCCGCGGGGCTCGGCGTTGTACTCGCAGCGCAGGTCGGTGACGCCGCCTCTGACGCGCGCCTCGCGGTCCTCGCAGCGCACCGCCAGCGTCACCTTCTCCGCGACGTCCCGCGCCACCCACGTGCACTGCATCTTACCCTCGTGGGGGAACTTCCCCCGCCCGACCGCGGCAGCCGCGGTCTTGTTCGAGCTCCCCTGCGACCTGCAGGAGGCCAAGGGCACCCGGTGCGCCAGGAGGGCCATCAGCAGGCAGGGCGCCAAAGTCCGCAGCAGCAGCAGCGTCTTCATCCTAACCGTCGCCTGTAGATCAGAAGATGGAGATCTTTTAATAAACAAACAGGTGTGTTTCCGTCATCCGGTGCGATGATAATTAAACGTCACGCATCGAGAAAGTGTTAATTAAGAGCAGAAATCGGCGCCCAACTGACCCCCCACTCACCTAGTATGAGCAGCGCCGTGCGTAAAGCTGTGCGTAAAAGTCCTCTGGCTCGCTGCGCTCCGGCACATGGCTTTCATAGGCAGACATAAAACGCAGCAGCACGCCCACCTCTCCCGCCCACACACACACACACCCATCGACAGAAATCCGCGTAGTCATTGTTTTGGGACCTGACGTGTCCACACTCGCGCCTCCTGGCTTTCACGGAATCTGTCAACCCAATGATGCACCTGCGTGTGTGAAATACATTTCAAAAGATCTGAATTGAGAGATTATGCGGGGTCAGGCTCAAAGACGCCTCGGGGGCACGACTCCGGTTCCACCAATCCGCTGGCGCATCCGACCGTGACGTCATCTCTCTCTCCGTCCTCTCAGCCAACAAACAAAATAATTACAGTGTAATGAGCCTGATTTTGCAATACAGCCTGTTAAAAAGAGCAATATTATCCAGATATGTCACAATAGTTGATCAGTTGAGAAGCTCTCGTGCCAAAAAAAGGACTGGATGGTTCCAGATTATTAAATATGAGTCATTTTTAGAATATTTTGCTTTATTTATTGGGTCTCCTGAAGATCCAACATACCTCAATAGCCATTTTCACCATTAAGATGTCCTCTAGTGTTTAAAACAGAACGACTGTCCCATCCATCCTATGATCAGAGAATATTAAAAGATGTAAAAAGTCCCTCGCCTATAATTATAATAAGGAAATTAGACTAAATTATAGTTTTCATGTGTTTCATGTTTAATAGCTTAAATTTAAATGGCATGTCAGTGTTTCCTCCTTGAACTGTTAGAGTGGCGCAGTGAAGTAAGGAAGCGGCGGACATTGTGGAAATGGCTCCAGAGGTGGCAACTTAAGTATTATTTTGTATATCCGTACTAGATCACATAGAAGTGGGTCAGTTTTTTTTTTGCCTCAAGCCGTCGCAACGCAACGTTTTACTCCTGTAATTATCCCTATTCAGGTTTTTCACGCTGAGTTGTATTTTCTGTCTTGTCACATCAAGTGTAACACAGAAGGCAGAAAACACTTGGAATATATGATATGATATGATATGATATGATATGATATGATGGCTCAGCTCCATTTAGGTGGTGCAATCAAAGGTCTGTTTGAGCGAGGGCAGAGCCTGTTGGTTTGCAGGCTTGACCAACATTAACTGCCGCAAAAAAGAAAGAAAGAAAAAAAAACATCATTAATTGCCATGTTAAATAAAATCAAGCTCGTTATCGTGCAGAGGTTTTGTCCGAGCTAACGTTTCTCATTTAGTAATTTAGCAGCCCGCTCACCTAAATGATCTGTTTCTAAGAGCGAATTTAAACCCCTGGAGGGTGTAAAAAAAAAAGAAACCCCTTAATATAAAAGGTATTTGATGTTGTTTGTCTGTTTGATTCTAGCTAACCGGTGACGCTGCTGCTGCTTGTAGCAACAAAGACGCTAACAAGGAAGCGGCCGCGTGACTCTTTTTTCCCCCACCTGAAGCAGAAGGGCTTTCTCTTATCCTCAGTGACGGGTGAACTGCTTCGGCGCATGACCCACACCTGCTATGCTGGAGTTAAAAAAAAAAAAAAAAGACTCTCAGTAAAAACTATAATCATCGCCATCCGCAGTGGTAATCCTCCGCAAACCAGTGAAGTTGCCGTCAGCGTCCATGTCTGTCCATCATAAATGTCGTGAAAGCCCTGATTGGAATGAACTAAATGTGTTAGGAGTAAAATTCCATCACTTAATCATTTGTGATCTTTGACTAACAAAATCTAATCAAGGTATTACAAGAAACCTACCAGGCAGCCCCATAAATATTCATGAGAATTGGGTAAGTCTTAACAAAAAAAAAAAAAAAAAGGTGGTTAGATGGTTGAGCCAATGAAATTTAGAGGTTTGGATAACCATGGTTTGCGAGGCCCTGTGACCTTTGACCTTTGGACACCCATAATCCAGTTGGTTCATCCTTGAGCTCGAGTTAACACGTGTGCCAAACCCGAGGACTTTTTAGGGACCCCATTCACAACACATGGGCAGACTTGAAGTCACCGTGAACTTGACCTTTGACCTCCCTCCCCCTCCAGGCGTTCCTAAGTAGCAGAGAAGAAAGCGTGAACATGGACGTCTGGACAGAGACTCGAAGCAAACTACAGCTTTTATTTATTTTATTTTTTTTTTAACTTTTGTTGTTGCTGCATAGTGATTGTCAGTGTGTGTGCGTGTGTGCGTGTGTGCGTGCGCAACTCATCATCATCATCACTAACCATTTACATCATGTTTAACAGCCTCATTGCTTAAACATCAACATCCCAAATCTTCTTCGATTTGGTCATCCTCGTTGTTGTGATCATCATCGCCACATCATCTTCTTCTTCTTCTTCTTCTTCATGACCCTCAAAATCCATCTTCAGCCTTTAAAAGTCTTCGTCATCCTCTCATTTAATCTCATCTTCTCGGTCATCGTCGCTGCCCTCGATATCTTTATCTGCTCAGCAGCACCATCTTGTGGTCGCGGGAGTTTCGGCCGCAACTTCACCGTGGTTGAGTCGTGGTAGACACACTGATGTGTAGTTTAGTAATGATACCTGACCAGATAGACAAATATACACTATAGTGCATTTATGGCCTCTATATAAGACACATACTTTGCACTGTTGTTTTACACTTGTACTGTAAAGTGCAGTTCTCGTTTGAACACCAACTTTATTCTGAGTTTAGAATAAAGCACGGCCCAGACTTAGATCATGTCCTGTCAGCTACTGAGTTGAGTCCGCATCTATGTGCTCAAGCACCCCAAGCACCTGATGTGACATTTATGATTTCAGAGCTAAACATGTACTTCCTGCTCATTTCAGTTCAGTTATGATTCTTGTTTTTTTTTTAATGTGTGCTTATCAATGATTGCGATACATGGAGGTGGTGCTGAACATCCGCGCCTCAGTGACGAGCATTAAGGACTCACTAGAGAATCATAATTCGCTTGTGACTTGGGAAACATGATTTGGGATTTTGATGTATGAGTTGGGGCAAATAAGAAAGTGGCATTAGCCGGCGTATTACGATGAAGACGGCGTCAACTGTGTATTAGCTCATCATTTGGCTTTGAAATTCTAAATGCAGTTGTATAGAAGTAAAAAAAAGTACACCCACTGCTTAGTAGTCAAGCAGTAATCAAGTGATAAATGTTAAAAAAAACTATATATATTTTTTGCTTTTAAAGGCAGCACCATCCCCATAAAACACCTCACACGTCTCATGCATCAGTATACACTCCTAAAAGTGATTCTGAATTTTTTTTTTTTTTGGGGTATCTTCAAAAACCTTCAAAAATGTTCAGATCTAATGTTCGAACATTGTTTGGCTGCACGGGACAAAGGTCCTGCCGACCCACACACCGCACGCCCATGCTAAAGGTAATCAAAGACGTCCAATGTGACAGGAGGTAAAGTGAATGTGTGTGTGTGTGGTGGAGAGCAGCCACTTTTCTCCTCACAGACCACCTCTGTTGCCGCCTGCGGCGGCGGCGGCGGCGGCGGCGGCTCTCAAGACTCAATTCATCAGCACATACAAAAGGCGCGTTCAGCTGGGACTCGCCCTGCCACTGAGCCGCATTACCTTCTCCTTTGCGGGCCGCGCCGCCTTGTGTGTCTGCGCGTTAACAACTTCCTCGGCCAGACTGCAGACGCGTTGTTACAGCCGGCGGCGGCGGCGGCGGCGGCTCCACACACAAGGGCTCCTTTGAGCGCGTGAGGGTGGAAATTGCTTCCAGAAGAAACGAGGCGACACGGCGGAGGGGAGGTCACCGCTCTGATTTTATTCTCTTCACATTTACTTTCCAGCAAAAAAAAAAAACAACCAACCAAAAAACAAAACAAAGAACAGCAACAAAAAAAAAAGAAATATTTCCCTGCTTTGCTGTGACAATAGGAGAGTTTTGCCTGCCATAGTTTCCTTTAACCTTGCTGTGCGTTAACAATGACATTCTGCACCACACACACACCGCACCACAGCACGAGCAGTCGCCTGCCGCCTGCACTCACGGGAGTGTTTTATTATTTCTGTTTGTGTTTTTTTTGGGAGATGCTCAGCCCGAATGATGCTGCAATGACGTGGGGAGTCACGTGACCACAAAACTCCACCAAAGATGCCGGAGATGGACGAGAGGAGGTCTGACCGGCCTCGGCGGTGGCGCTCCCGACCTGAAAACGGGGGGGGGTCACATCATAGGCGTATATTCGATTAACAGCATTGCAAGATAGCGTTCTGAAATCAATCCAAGCTGATCGAGCAAGCTAAGTCATTTTTTCGCAACCGACCGAGTGTCTCGCAAAATTGATCATGCAAGTTCCCCATCTGCAATCTCGGGCTTAGCGATGCTTTTTTTTTTTTTAATTTTTATTTTTTGGGGTTCGATCACTCACCCGAGAGTCGTCTCAGTTCTGGAACCAGCCGATCACGTAGGTGCAGATGCCGTGGAAGCTCTTCCAGCAGTACTCGGTGGCCAGGCGGGAGGCCTTGGATTCAGACTGCTCAGTGGGACGAGCAGCGGTCTTCCCAGGTTTCGGGGTGGTCTTCTTGGTCTGGGGGCCCTTGCCCGGCTGGGGCTTGGCGGGCTGCGGCTGGGGCTTCGCAGGTTTAGGAGTGGCGACGGGTTTGGTCTGGGACGGCACCGCTGGCTTGCGGGGCTCCTGGGCGGGCTTGACGGGTCTCAGGGCGGTGGCGGCCTTGGGCCAGGAGGCCAAAAAGGTCATCTGGGCCTCGTCGGGGTGCTTCTTGCACATGGAGGGGCGGTAGATTTTGGGACCCTGGCAGGCGTGGCTCAGCTTCCTCAGCTCCCACATCATCTGGGTGAAGTAGTGGCGCGGGTTCTGGTTGTAGGCGCGGCACAGGTTGGGCTTTCCTTGGAAGTCGCAGTAGTAGGAGCGTCCGGGGGCCTGGCCCTGGTTGGGACCTTTGCAGGAGACCCGCAGGCGAGTATAGTCCCCGGCGCCGGACACCACCATGGTGCAAGAGTCCTTGGTCTTGGTGCTGAACCGGATGGGCTCGTCCCAGATGCTGCGCTGCTTGGTGTCGTCGCTGGCGTTGGTCTGGGCCTCGGACGCGCACACGATCGCCGCCAGGAGCAGCGGCAACATTCCGGCTCTCATGGTGGACGCGGGATGGTACGTGTGTGTGTGCGCGCGTGTGTCTGCACAGAGTATGGAAGTGTGCAAGGGCGGACGGCATACGAGCGGGACTTTATAAGGGTAAAGCTCACAAAGAAGGCATTCAGGTGAGGACTCGAAACTCCTCCTCAGACTTTAACTCCTCCTTCACACCGCACGCGCGCGCACGCACACACGCACACACACACACACACACACGGCAGCCACATCAGCCCTGAGCGATATGTTCAAAACTAAAAACGTGATGAAAAGGAGGGAAAATGGGGAGCGGTCATCCAGCCTGCGGGAGCCAGGGGGTTGAGGGACTTGAGGGGGGAGGAGAAGAGTAAGGCTGAAGGACGGTACACACATGAGGCCAAATGTTGTGGAAGAAAAAAAGAAAAAAAAAGCTTCCTGAAACATTATATAATCTTACATAGGAGGTTCTTTGACCATTTATGAGGGGGGGGCAGGGGACTGAGGGTCCCGAGCCAGAACGCAACCTGAAGCTATTTGCTGAAGAGTTAATCTGTGATCCCGTAAAAACAAAAATCCATCCTGTTCATCTTAAAATGCGGCGCTCCTATTTGGAAAAGACTCTGCTGCTGCACCTCCAACAAAGCCACAAAGCTAACGGAGCGAGGCTTGAGTCACTGATGACATTGTGCGTATCAAGAGCTAACGCACAGAATATTCATCCAAAATATAAATAGCAGATTATAATGAGTAACAGGGTTTACAAAATTAGGCACAGATGCCAGTAACAAAGCAATATAGACTCTCCTGTATTATTTAGTAGACGTTAAGTTTGTTTCAAAAAAGTCACACATCTATTTTTTTTCAGAAACTCTTGTTCATTGAAATACTTGCATGCGTGAAACAATAATAATAATAAATAATTCATTCATTCAATGATACCTATCGGACATTGGTCAGACAATGAAGTTATAGCAGCTGGAAGATAAACTATTCGGCTTCTGAGTCTGGTTTGACCTAAAGCTTTCAGTGCCTGACGTTAGCCAATCAAAAATGCATGATAATCAACTACTTTTGAGATACATTAATTCACTTTTGCATCATTGAGGTGTTCGGCTTCCCTCTATACTTTAGTTTTTTAGTCATGGCCACTGTGATGTGCAAAAGGTATGAAACTAACGATCCACCATTTCAGCATAAAACAAACAAGACATAGAGCGTTAATTATTGAGCTTTAGTGGTGTCGGTTGATGTTTTATTTTCGGAGAGAGCAAACAGCCCCCACCGCCTCTCCCCCTCTTTTTCACCTTTACAGTATATGCTAATCTAAGCTAACAGCCGCTAGCTTAGTGGTTTCGATCGCTTCACCAGTTTTAGCAAGACAGCAAACAAGCGTATGAATGTCAAAACTGTTCCTTTACAGCAAGCGTAATTTTTCAAGCTGCATACATTTTTTTTCAAGGTAATCGTTCATGCTGACCCACCATAAAGATCTTGGTCAATGGTGATTTCAGTGAAGGAATATCATTTTGTAACGCCCCAGTTTGAGGTAAAACGTTACTGGTCCTATATGAAGTGGGATAAAATGGCTGCTGTACAATCCCGTGTGGTGCAGATGCTTAAAATAATTCATATTCACATTTTTGTGCTCAATTAGTGACTGTTGAGCTTCCGATTGGACAGAGGGCAGAAGACGTGTGTTTTTAGCCCGACGTTGTGCACAATGTGCACGCGCGACTTCAGGAAGTTTTATTTCCACAGCCATCAACCTGGTGGGGAAGGAGTGTGGGGGGAAATATGCCCCTGGTACAGACACCGAGAATGAAAGGTAAACACGGGAAGTGTGTGTGTGTGTGTGTGTGTGTGTGTGTGTGTGTGTGCGCGTGCGCAACAGATGTTCTCCTAAATTAAGTTAAGGCAGTCCTCCTCTGATAGGAGTCGACAGGGTCACACCACCTCTGCCCCCTCAAGGCAGACCCGTAAACCCCCTCACCTCTTCCGTCAAAGCCGACCCGGAGGATCATTTCATAACGCGGACGCAGGTCTGAGTTCACCGGTGCCGTCGGACCATTGGGTTCACACACGTGCGGGGGTTTAAAGGACGTAGAGGCGCGCATAGCGTATGGTTATTTGGGTGATTTACCCTCAAAAAAAAAAAACCCAAACGGAGCAGGAAATCTCCAGTAGTTGTATATATTTTTAGTGTACAAGTCAGTATATCCGTCCAGTTCATGAGGGAGAGAAACAAAGCTGACACTCATTGGACCTCAGTTTTATTCACAGATCTGCGCCCTTGCCACACTCCTGCTGGATTTTTTAATTTTTTTTTTTTATGTCTTCCCTTGTTTGGCCTCGGACACCTCAGAGGCTTCTCAGAGTTTTCTTTCACAAACCACAAGATGGTGCATAAAAAAACCCCCAAAACAACAACCTGACAACGACAAGCGACTACAGGCCTCCACTAACCATCCGGCGAGAATTGCCTAAGACACAGTATTTAGCCTTTTTTGTTGTTGTTGTTGTTGCCTGAAAACCTTGTCACAGTCACGTGTTCAGTATGTATATGTGCGTTTGTCGCATAGCTAGTAACACTTTAGCCTTTAGCCCGCCGGTAGCGCGGACCGGGATGGGCCCGTCTCCGCTTGTTGTGAGAATTAGCAAAAGTAAGACGAGTATGAGGCAAACTGACTTACAGTTTCTGGAAAATGGCGTTATTTTTTCCCCACTTTCGGACGCCACTCTCATGTCCGCTGCATATGAGGCTAAAGTAGATGGTTAGCTTAGCTCATCGACTGGAAGCTCACCAACCGGTTAACATGGCTCTCGCTAAAAACAGTGATTCCGTATTCGACGTGTTGATTGGTGAGCTTTTTTAAGTGCTGGTACTGTTTTCAGATTTTCTTTTTTTCAAGTCTTTTTAAGTCCGCCTTTTTGCAGTCTTCACGCTAAGCTAAGCTAACAGCCGCTGGTGACGGCCTCATATTTAGCGTACAGACCTTGGTGTCAACCTCAAAACTCTCGGCAGGAGAAACAAAACATTCACCACACGTCAAACTATGGTCTTGTAAAAATCCTCCCGGTCGGCGCGGCCTGTTGCGCTCGAAATGTTGCTAGCTATGCCCCCCACCCCCGGAAAAAAAAATTTGCACGGAAAAGAAAGAGAATGACTAATGCTACAAAAAAAAACAAAAAAAAAATGCTACGTACAAGTTATAAAACAAACATTAACAAAAAAAGAAATATATATATATATAAAACTTTCAAAGGTTTTGAAAGCGTAAAAAAATGTACAGTTGCGTCACCGTGTTAAAACTGACCCGAGTTAAAGTACAAATTCATGGTCTACGGATAAAACTAGCTACGCAGGAACAACGCGGTTGGTAATGTACAGTGTGGACAGACGGCCGCGGACGAGACGACGCCTGGTATAATACAGTTGGCTGGCATCGGAGGTTCTGGTCAAGTGGCTCGAGGGGGCGGCTGTGGGGAGGCGGGGCTTCACCACACAGCTCCGGATCGCTGTCGGTCAGTCTTCCCTTTTTTTCTTCGGAAATCTCGCAAGAAAAACAAAGCGGGGGAAAGTCCAGAGATTCTACAAGAGAAGGTGGGGGGGGGTTTGTCAGAGATGACCTGCGATTAGCCACACGGCTTGTTTTCTTATTTTTGAATGAAGATGAGGGTGGAAAACCCTCCCAAAAAGGCACTTACGATGGGGGGAAGCTCAGTTCCAGTTCTCTTGTCCGCTGTGGAGAAAAGAGAATAAAAGCGTTATTTATTTATCTATTTTTTTGCTCACAACCAGCGGCGGCGTACGTTAGCGTGAGTCAAAAGCGAATCTCCACCCATTTAGCTTGGCTTGACTTGCTATATGCATTTGTCAGTTGGTTGGACGCTGCATTTTAGCGACGGCATATAGCAGCCACGTCTTAACGCAACGTTAAAAAATATTAGCTGTCTTTGTTAGGACTTAGTTGCAACAAGCGCGGTAGCCGTGCTAATATCAGCTATGTTAAAGGGAACATGATAAAAGAATAATCCAAGGCCGCTTTTTTTCTACGAACAACATCACGGCAGAACGTAGCTAAAAACCTTTTCCACCGCGCTAACAATCAGAGACTGATGAAGTAACAGACGGATAAATAAGGCCCACAAATATAAGCTGTATGTAGAATAATCGATGGCTGTATAATTGATCAGTCAGCGTTGGTGGGTGTGGCTGTAAGACTTCTGAATACCTTTTATTTTTGGGGGGAACTGAGGCAAAAATCTTTTAAAGAATGTAAACCACAAAGAGCAACGTCGGGGCGCACGTGGAGGCTCCGGATCAAGTCCTCCTGCCATAAATCACTTGGCTGAGTCCAGCTTTCTTAAAGGATGAGAGGGTGATGGATGAGGAGGATAAAGGGGAAATATTGACGAGGAAAACGTGACAGCGAAGCAAGTCCGATGAAGACCGCATGTCTGGGGGTTGTTGCGCGGTTATTTTTAATTATTGGTCGACATGATTGGAGGCGAATGAGTTTGGGGGTTTTCAAAGTGGCATCTGGAGGCTCCCGGGAAGGGAACATCCTGAGGGTCTTCCAGGGGATCCTCAGCAAACTAGGGAACCGGTAATTTTTCTGTTCATTCAATGGCTTATGAAGGGCCTCTCTGATACAGCATTACAGATATGACCTCTGAAAATATTATTATAATTCAAAATATAGTTTTATCAGGTTTTTAGTTTTATTCCAAATTTGCTGATTTTTCCCCCCTGATCATGTCCTGATCATTTTCTTGTAACTCTGCTCCAATTTCTTGCTAATTGTTGGGTCATTTCTTGTTGGGTGGCTCACCCCCTTTTTACCGTACTTTTAAAAAAATAAATCAAGTGAATTTGCTGTGAATTTGCTTTTAGGGTCCCATCAATAGTGCTGCAGCAGATTTCTTGTGTTTAGATGCGGCCCGCGGCTTAGTGAGAAAGTTTTAAAAACCCCGGGATTAGTGGATGATGAGCACGAGTACCTCAGGGAGACAAGGAGAACCTTCCTTTGGGGGGGGGGGCCACC
>CAAKHG010011551.1:0-10968 GCA_901007715.1 Dactylopterus volitans | reverse complement strand
ACACGTTCAGACACACACACACATACAGACACACAAACAAACACATTTTACATCGATGAATCTAACAGTGACCCGCGACCTCCAGCAAAAAAAAAAAATCCCTCCACCAATGAACACCGCAGCATGCGTGTACGCCGCAGGCGGGGCACCGCTTGTACCTGACCATGGCGAGGCCTCCCTGGACACCCCACACTTGCTCACCACGGTTACCTGTATTACCCACACTGCAACACAAAGAGCGAGGGTGGACAGGTGAGAGAGAGAGAATGCTGGCGGCGACGAGGGCGGGGGGGGGTGATGCTCGGAGCGTCGCTCACGAGGCGGAAAAGACGGATGACGGAGAGGAGCGACGCGAGAGGAAGAGCACGAGGAGAGGATCGGTGGGGGGGGGAGAAAGTGCCCGCGATTCCCGGTGAGAAAGCGAGAAAAGGGGGGCGACCACGTCCAAGGTCCATGTTCCCCATACCAAGAAGATGAGTTGGCATGTAGAAGAAGAAATGAGGCATGCAGAAATGGACAAATGTTAAAGGGCCACAAGCCACGGGTAAGAAGATCTGGAGAGACGTGAAAACGAGTGCGAGGGAGGGGGGGTCCCATGAACGTGAGAAATGGTCATGAGAGAGAGAGAAGCAGAGAGGAGGAGGATTCGTTAATTTCGTGTCGCTCGGAGGCGGAAACGATTCACAGGAGCCCCGAGGCGGCCGCGTAGGGGGGGCCCTCGCGCGGGGACTCACTCTTCGAAGACGTCCTCCGTGTCCATCCTCCGGTAGTATTTGGCCAGCTTGATGGAGAAGATGATGCTGGGGATCAGCAGCATGCAGCAGCCCCCCAGACCGAACCAGAAGGTGTTCTGGAAAAACACACGGACACAATCTCACGTCATCGCGTGTGGCGGAACGACGTGCCACCTTCACCCGACGCCAAACGCGTGATTCCTCTACAATGTTTTTTCTTCTTTTGAGTTTTAGATAAAGCCATAAATTAAATATATTTGATTTCGCCGGCTTTGACGATCAAGGCGCCGGAGGGTGTCCCTGAGGCTTACGTAATTATAATGAGCGTGATTATAAATGATTATTCTTATCAGTTAATCTGCTGATTGTAAAGAGCCAGTCATTAAGGCTCATTAAGTCATGCGCAATTTATGGTTTTACATAACCACTCACGTGCAACACTCAATGTAAAATCAGTCTACCTCATTCTTAACTCCTTACTTATGTGTATCTTATATCGCTGTTTTTTTTTAATACCATATACGTCTCTTCCTATTTTTATACCTTTTATTTTGTATCTATTTTATAACAAGTTCATGTGAGATGCCCTCTACCGAGTGCTTAACGTGATTTAGTTGTGATTGCTGCAATGGCAATTAAAGGGAATCTGAATCTGAAGTATAAAAAAATTTGACAAATTTGAGAGACTTGAGGCGGGCGGTCGTCCACCTACACAGGAGGGAGGAAAAATAAGACATATGTGGGCAAGGAAAAAAAATTTAGAAAAAGAGTTTAAAAGCAGGGAATTATAGGTAATCGAGTTGTTTCATCATCATATTTCCTCAAGGAAGCATAGGGTAAAAAAAAGCAATCGGAACTGAGTCATTTAGCATTTTGGAGGGGGGAAAAAAAAGACAATTTATGATCAAAGCTATCTAATTGAGCTGAACAGCAGAGTTAAATTTACTGTAAATTTTATTTTAAGCAGTGGGCGTCGTGGAAAAATAGCTATAATGAAAATACTGCGGTGTACAGTTGCGACCCCCTATGGATGCGCGCGGACAAGAAACGGGCACATTGACGGGCTGTTTAAATGCGCACATGACGAGACAGACGTGTCGTCTCGCCGACGCGTAAAATCTCCGCTGGCACTCGACCACAGTGTGCGACTTTGTCCGAGCTCAATAAACCCTCGCGGGCGTGCAGGCCAGATATACGGCTGATATGTAAATATAAAAACTTTATGACTCCTCGGGGGTCGGCCCGGGCAGGAACAGTGCGGAATCTATGCGCGTGTGACTCCCAGTCCCATCTCAGTGTGTGTGTGTGTGTGTGTGTGTGTGTGTGTGTGCGAGAAACACACTATGCGCCGGCACATGTGGCCGACTCCTCAGTCCTCTACACCGGACCCAGAGGGCCCCGAAGTCAAAGAGCCGTTTATGTTTCTGTTTTTTTTTGTTTTTTTTTAAACACAAATACATGTAGAGAACATGCACTGTACATACAGCTGTGGAACCAATCAGTACACCTCTTACACACACACACACACACACACTTTTTTGGCATCTTACCACTGAATCAACAATGAAGCTGCACGCCACTATCTCCATGCTGTCCACCATGTTGCTGATGGGTTTACACTGAGCCACCTCCGCGGTCAACTGCAGGGAGAAACACATGCGTTCACATGCATAAGTACATTAAAAAATAAGAAGAAAAAGAAAATAAAAACGGAACGTACACCGATCAGCCATAACATTAAAACCACTGCATGTTTACCATAATATCTGACCTAATATTTTGGTCGTCCCGCTCATATTCAATATAAATTCCACCTAAAACTGCAGGGCTGTATTATATTGTATGGTTAACATGCAGTGGTTTTAGAGTTGTGGCTGATTGGTGCTCTATAAATTAGCTAAGGAGAGATGGCCAGATGTGATATTTGATCCATATCCATTTGCGTGTCTCTGCCGACGCCGCTCCTGCCGAGCGTGAACCAACGGGACACGTTTGACGTGGCGGAGGAGGTCCGAGGCGTACTCACCGAGACTTTGACCCAGTCTGTGTACTGTTTGAAGTATCCCACCAAGTTCTGCGTGTAGCCTTTTGTTTCCTGGACAAAAAAAAAAAGAGAGGAAGTTAGCGCGTGGCCGAAGCGCGCACGCAGTCGACGCTCCGACGGGACGAGCCCGAGTTTCGGTAACTTTTATGAAAATTTCTTACACATAACAGAAACCCAAGTTAAACTCAAACACTTTAGGGTTTCCGAATGTCGAGCATTAATAAAATTGCCATTTGTACTTTTGCTATGATGCAAAAATCGGTGTGTGTTCTGTACTTCAGCAGTAACTTCCTCAAAGCATTTCTTTCTGAAACATTTCCACTTGTCAATGAATAACACTGGAACTTTAAAATCTCACCAGTTTACATGAGCCGCTGGCGAAAAATACATTATTTCATCGTCGGTGATGCTGCGGCCGCTGAACGTGAGGGTGAAACCTCACCTAATTTGAGATATTTCTATATAACAGTTGAAATTTTCACTACTTAATGTATTAGCCTGGTTACCCTTAAAAACTATATCAGGTCACACGTGCGCAATGTACACATTCCACAGCCAAATTAATATGAAATAAGAGGGAAATAAGAAATAAGAGGTTTTATTGCTCATATTAATTGAGACCTTAACAGAATAGAATCTTCAGTGATGTCTTCGAAGTGCCTGCATTTCCTTTTAAGAAAAACAAAACAAAAAAAGACTATTTCATGTCAAAATGGCTCCTTTAAATGGGCCTATTCGACACCTGAAATGATATTTTATACCTGTTTCACCACATGGGAGGCGTTATGAGTGATGAGGTACTCCGCTGCGTCGATGGCGCTCAGGATATTGGTGACCTTGACCTGAGGGAGAGCGGGAGGGGAGTCATTTTAACACTCGGCGGCTGACGCTCGACTTCTCTTCACGCCGTTTCTGTCTGTGCGCTTTTCTCACCGGCAGATCGTTGGAGGTCCTCTGCAGCAGTTTGATACTCTGGCTCATGGAGCTCTGCACGGCCGCAAGGGAAACGCACTCGGTTACCAAACAAAACAAACGCCTAAATAGCCATTAAAAAAAACAACAACAACAAAAAAACAAAACAAAACGACACTCCATCACATCATGCCACGCCGCTGTCACCACTTGAACCACACTGCTACGACAAACAGAAACCAATGTGCAAACGAGGGCGGCTTACCCGCGCGCGGACATATTTCTGTGGCCGTTTACGGGCGGGAAAAGAAGAGGAGAGAAAAGTCTCTTGAAGATTTGCAGTACGTTTATTTACTTTGTCAACAGGAGAAATGTGTTTCTTGGAAGGAGGAGGGGGCCCCTGATTATTTACTTGTACATCATGTATGTAGATTTTAAATCTCTTCATACACGTGTATTAAATTAACGTGTTTACACCACGGTCCGGGGTGAATACTCTTTCCTGATTGGCCGGCAGTCATGCATTAAAGCTGCTGAAAGTGCACGCAGTTCAGCTCACGTTCGACCGCTGCGAATTCGCCCGCCACCGACTCATGAGCACGCTTGTCGAAGCATCAACTCAGCTGCGTTAGCAACTTGATAAGCCGGGCTAACGATGGAAGGAAAACCAGGGCTGGTTTCAATACTTCCTTCAATAGCTTTGGAAAATGCAAAAAGTGTAAATAATGGGACACATGCGGAGGGAGAAGGAACGGAGGATAAAATAAACCATAACCGGTAAAATAGCCGTCTTTGCCCGACTTAAAGACCAGTTTTACCTATATCTATTTTAATGCTATGTAGCAAGTTGCAGTGAATGACTGGTCATGGAGCCGCAAGCTTCACTCAGTGGAAAGGCCTGGATGTAAAAGGCACTAGAGTTATTCATCGTCAACATTGTCAACAAAAACGTTTTTTTTTTTTTAGCACAGGCCTCCACGACACATTTGCAAACGTCTTTGTTTTACTTTCTCGGTAAACGGCTGGGTTGCGCGGCTTCGAGGCGCAACCTGGAGGTTAAGAACCTGTGTGTGTGTGTGTGTGTGTGTTGATGTGGAGGGAAGGGAACCGTACCATCGCTTGCTCCATCGGGACCACATGTTCTCTGTGAATGTGCCTGATGCTGCTGGCGTGTCCCTTCAGCGCGTTCTCCAGAGCGCCGCGCGGCTGCGGGCGGACACAAGCAGAGCAGAGGGGTCGAGCGGTTCAGTTGGGTTTTTTTTTTCCATGTTAGGATGACGCCACTCACGACTCACTGACAACGTTTTCCCGGCGAAAAATAATGGGCAGCACAGGATTTATACACTAACAGATATTTGGGAAAACTGGAAAACGGAAACATATTCCATGAACTGAAAACAATTCAGCAGATAGATATTTTTACTTGTACCTGTCCTAAACTTTTTTGAATCCGAAATGTATTCAATGAAGGGCGGCAAAGGTTAGAATCTCAGGAATTATCTTTTTTTTAAGGTCATTTCTATTAAAATGCTGATTGTTTTCGCCAAAGTTATTTATGTAATAAAGGGACACTCTTTAATTGTAGACTAGTCTGGTTCGGAGGCTGAAACGCTCACATTTAATGAAATCAGTCGGTGGCATCGGCATGGCAGCGCACACCAAACACAACCGTCTTGGCTTTAGAGGAGTGGATGTATTTGCACAATGCTGTGACGGGTAATCGCACTCTTTTGCATGATTGACTTATTACTGGCTTCCTTACAAATACACATACACTAACCCTCCTGTGGCTTGTCCCCCACAGTGCCTTTAAATGTCACAGCTGCTATAACATGCATGTACCATGAGTGTGTGCGTGTGTGTGTGTGCGCGTTTCAGGTGAATGGGCAGTTTGTTCAGACCAACTTGACAGATCAGTTTCCAGAGAGGCTGTCTGACTGCGTTTGGACTTTTTTTTTTTCCCGCCCCCGTGTAATTCCTACAGTGTTTACAAAAAAAAAAAAAAAAAAAGACCACTTCCATACACATACTGTAACTACAGATTATAATTTGACACGGAGATGCTTCGCAGACGGGAAAACACCGGCCGCATTGTTCCTGTTACTGGTTTGGCACGACACACTCTCGGCTCACCAGTTGGTCGGCTTGCGCTTCCAGATCAGCAGCGAAGGACAGAAGATCCACAAGTGTGACTCCCTTATTCACCTAAAATAGGGGATCAGAATTAATAGTTTTCATTTCATCGATTTCTGAGAATCTTCATTTAGTTATGCTTTCAGTTTTGTAAGGCTACGGCTAGATTTTGTATTGTAATGTGGGTTTTTAATTTTCCAATAATAGACACTCATATAAAGATAGTTTTCTTTGAGGCTTTGCACACAAAAATACACCTATCAGGTGTGAGGATGATGTTTAACATAAAAACACGTTTTCCCTGATTTTGATTGACCTTTAACTTACATTCAATTAACACCTAAAATAATCTAAAGGCAGGGTCCTCTGATCAGAGGTGAGTCCCCACAATGTGACTTTTTTTTTTTAACAGAGTTAATGCTACATATTGCGACGCGAGGGCACACACACACACACACACACACACACACACCTCGGCCAGGTATGCTTCATAGTCGATTTGTCCGATCCCGGAGTTGGCAAAGTTGATGAGGTTGTCCCTGCCCGCCTGCTCCAGCAGCGTGATGTCCTGCAGGTCGACCTGGACGCCCTCCAACACTTTGGCAAGGTCCTTGTTGTACTGATGTGAAAGACGCATAGAAGAATCGCCAAGTGGGGTTATTTCTTTTTTTCCCCCCCATCGCTCCTGCTCGCATCAGCACATCTGCAACGCCGACCGCCACAAAGCCGCAGTGGAAAGATGCTCACCACCGTCCTGTTGAGGAAGGAGTTGATGTTGAACATGGTCTCCAGCTGCAGAGCGTGATACAGGCCGTTGTTCTCATAGCAGTCCCTGCCAGGCAGACAGAGAGACACAGGGTCAATCTCCTGCTACTCCACTACACTGATCTACACACACACACACACACACAAAAAAGAATAAATAAGTGCATTAGTGGCATCCATTTACCTATACATGCTTCCCAAAGTTAATTCAATGTTTGGATTCTGAAACAGCATCCCAGGAAGGAAGTTCCTCTTGGAGGGATGGACCAGGAATGGCGTGTCTATGATCTACACACACACACAGACGATAATATTCATCAACACAGAGCAGCAAGGTTGTGTGTTATGAGACAAACAGGAGACAAGCAGAGATCAGGAAAGACGACGGTGGGGCGTCAGCACCTGGAACAGCTGCCGGTTCGCCAGCGGCTCGCAAATGAGCTTCTCCACGTTGCCGCCGACCGCGAACAAGGTGGTCACGATGGCCATCAGCGCCCAGGCGAAGATGAAAGAGAAGCCCACCCCGCTGAAACGGCCGGAGATAAACGGGAATATGGAACACAGTCTTAAGAATCGTAACAATTGTTTTACTCTTCATGCTTCCTGCTCGAAATCTATCCTCACACTTTCAGGTTTCTTCCAGTCATTGAGGATTCAACATTTCCCAAAGGCTGGCAGGATTAAAAAAAAAAAAAAAAAAAAACATCCACCAGAACTAATTTTCTCTGGCGTATATGACTGAACCCTTGTCCACATTTCACTTTGCCATTCCAAGCTAAGCCAGTACATTTAATGCAGTGTGTGTTTGTGGAGATAACTAAAAGTCTGTAAAAATACTTAATTTCTGCATGTACAGATTTTGAAATAAAGGGCTAAAAAAAAAAAAAAATCTTAAAAATAATCAGAGAAACTGCGAGCAGACATATTCAAATATTATCGTCTCAAAATGCAGGATAAATATGGATGTTGTTTTGGTAGAGTAATCAAGTCATCAAGTATTTAAGCGCTGAATAAGTGGTTTCCAACACCATAGTGCCATAGTGTAGTTGTGCAAAAGCCCTTCTTGGTTGGTGAACTGATTGAGAATCGACTTTTAGATAATACATGATTCCACGCGTCAACTAATGTGAATGTGTAATAAAAATTATGTATGAATGCCAACCTCTTCAAAGAGGTTACTTTCTTGATCAAACTCCTCAATCAGAGACAAAGATAACCTTGTATTTTTTTTTGTTTTGTTTTTGTTTTGCTCATTCCTTTATTTTCAAGTTTATTATCCCTTCGGTGTGAGATTCAGGCCGCTGCCACGGCAACCTACGCCATCAGCAGGTTCCCTCCGGTGTTGGATAGGCAGCCCCGGGTCGTGGGCGTGGCCTGCTTGTCGTGGCCACAGGTGCCGCACAGCAGCCCCAGGATGTTGAAGGCCAGGATCAGGACGAACATGCAGAGGACCGCCACGCAGCCAATCCACCTGCAGCACGCACACACACACACGTTCAAGCCTGTGACCCGGCAGTAATATATTTTTTTTGGTCACTTTGGGGAACAATATAACTCCAATATTCAAACTTCTTTAATCATCATTTTTGGTTTGGCCAGCTCCTGGAGGGGAAATATCTGGCTATTCATTGGCTAGCCGCTTCTCATATGTTCACCAGCTGGTCACTAACTGGAGTGTGTTTGTTGGCCGAGCAGCTCAACCAAAAACAGTGAACTTGCAGGTTGGATGGCTAAACTTTGTGGCTTCATGGCCGCGACGCATCGGGTGTTACACTTTGCCATTTGACACGTGGCGAGACAGAATCAGAAATCACAGGAGTTGTGTCCTCACACGTTGTGACTGCGCGGACGGATTTTCGGCGCAAAAGGCAAACCTGTAGAAGTCCATCTGGTCTATCTGTGGGTAGTAGGACTCAATGTTCCTCTGTCCTTGGTTGAGGAAGACGGTGAAATTGGCCAGAGAGTCCTCCACGGGAAACATCTTGGAGAAGCTGTTGATCTCCGCACCAATCTTGTCCAGCATGGCTTTCACTCCTGGACACAGATGGACATTGAATCATGTGAGAGTTGGCAGATTTAGAGGGGAAAAGGGGGCGGAGCTTGGCAGGAAAGCGAAGACAAAAAAATAGACGAAACGGGACTTACGAGGTAGAGCTGTGGTTCCATAATCCGAAATGATGCAGGTGAAGATGAGGGGAAAAGAGTGTGATCAATTGTTGTCACATTTACAGAGAGCGGGTGAAAACCAATTGAGGGATAACACACGCACACGCACACACACACACACACTTGTATACCTGAGACAATATTTCTCGTTTGCTCTTTAACCAATTTCGGTGTATCGTTAAAGGATGTGTAACCCTGGAGAGACAGAGAAGCAGGTGATTTAAAAAAAAGAAAAGAAAAAAAGACATGTTTTCAAACCGGGGGTGTGTTTAGCATCAACCAGGAGAGTGAAATATAGAGTCATAAACCAAGCAGTCAGCTTAGCCGCAGACACACCCACCTTCTGGACAATGTTACTGAGGTCTGTTCTCAGGACGGTGTTGACGTTCTGCAAGGCGAGGCTGACATCCGGGAGCTGACAGAAGGGAAGTTGATAAAATACAGATTCAAATGTTTGTTTCCCATTTTTCAGGTTCTGGTTTTCAGGTTTCAGGTTTTTTTTTGTTTGTGCCATTTCTATGTCGGGGAGGTGCACGGCTCCTCGGTACCCTGGAGAAGTCGCTGTTGATTCCCAGCTGAGACAGCGTGGAGCGGATGGTGTTACAGGTGGGCGACACGGCGCCGTTGGTGCAGGCGGGGTCCGACAAGGTGTTGGACAGCGACGCGCGCTCGCCGGACAGGCTGGCCTGGAGTTTCCCCGTCCCCTCTTGAAGCACCTCCAAAGAGGAGCTGATGGCCTCCAGGGCCTCCTTGGTCTCCCGCATTGCTGCAGACGGGGAGGCAAAGATGAGATCCACAAACTCATTTTCCAAAAAAAAACCTGATATATGTTAAAAATAATCCTTCAATTTCACAAAACTTTTGCCAACAGCGTCTTGGTGAGGGTTGTATACACACACATGAACGGCCACATGACTAATATCTTTACGACGACACTGATTACACAGATTGACACGGGAGAACCACGACAAAAAAAACAAACGATACGAGATAAACCCGGTGGGTTCCGACTCAGGATGGCTCTCTCACATTTGGGTTCCACTGACACCAAGAACACAAACACGGCAGCGATCAAGAACAGCTCTGATTACCTTTGATGGCGTTCTCAACTTTGGCTTTAACGAAAAAAAAAAAAAAGCAAACGTGAGGGAATGAAAAAGGAAGAAGAGTTTAAACTGTGGAAGCTCGGCACACCAGAAGGCTCCATTAGAGAACAAAAGAAAAGGCTGAACATGCAGTATCGGGAAATCCTCAGATGCCGTCTGCATCGATTCATGTGCCATTATTATTTGTTCGGCCGGATTAAATGCATCACGTCAATATTTTATTTTAGTGGTTCCAAGTTGTTTTTGACTGACTTTTTGAAAAGCTCATGGGTCCCTCTTTGAAACAATAGAGTTTTTAGATCTGGTTAAAAGGGCTTGGAGTACGTTATGCAACACAAGACATCTTACACAGTAAGAAAAATGTCTCGGGAGGACTATTATTATATCATGAAAGTCTTTGGGCCGGAAATTGGGGGTGGGCGGCGATACTAAAAGCTGAGCGTGTGTGTGTTACCTCCGGCCATGCGCAGAGCAGTGTCCAGCGAGGGAACCACCTCCTTCTCCAGCTGACTATGGATCCTGCCACCTAGCAAGGGGCCGATGTCTGTGAGGAGACACCGGAGGGTTTGATGACACTTCTGCCATTGCGACACAAGGGGCCACAGGGGCCAAAAAAAACCAAACCCAAACAGACAGTAGACAAATATATGATGAAAACAGGTTGGGGGGGGCGGGTCAACTTACTGTCTAGGTCTGACAGGACTTTGTTCTTAGCTGTTGTATACTGGGCTGTCAAATACTCGATTTGCTGCAGGAACAGTGAAAAAAAAAAAGAGTGACATTGGAGCAGGACATCAAATTGAACATCAGCATATTTGTCTTTTTATTGCGCGTTAGAGAGCGCGTGCATACTGCAGGTGTGTTGTTGGCAAATGTCCGCAGGTCTCTCATGTTGGTGTTGATTAGCCGACGGGTGCTCTTTATCTGGGCGCTGATGTTGTGGTTGGCGGCGTAGGCGATGAGCACTCCCACACTGAAACACACACACACACACACACGCGCACACACAAATGCAAAAAAAAAAAATAAAAAAAAATGAGTGAAGCCAAGTGTCATCATCACGGTTCACCAGCAGAGGGCAGCACAGCTACACTGAGACAGTTCAGGA